>JAPXFY010004507.1:12500-17784 GCA_030674185.1 Monoplex corrugatus | reverse complement strand
GGCTTTTGAATGTTTCGCTGGCCAGTTTTTTTGTAAGCTCTGCATTCTGGATGATATCTTCCATACATGTCTGTGCAGAGGCTGGAAGATCATCAGAACGTAAAGCTGTGTCAATAGGAAGTCTACACTCTTGTTTGAACAAAACAAAGAAAGGCGAAAATAGTGTAGATTCCGTAGAAGGCACAGTACGAAGTGCGGCAGCAATACCAGGCAGCAGAGAAGGCCAGTTGTGTGGGTTGTTAGCACAGTGTGCCCTGATAGACTGAGCGATAGTGGAGTTTGTTCGCTCACATGTGGCATTGGTTTGGGGATGGTAGCTGCTGGTGTGCAACGAGTGATCTGAAAGATTTTGCACACCTCAGTGACCACTTTGGACAAAAAGTTTTGTCCCCTGTCTGACAGTAAGTGGTCAGGAGCACCATAACGACAGATGATGGTCTCGTACAAATGCCAGGCAATGGTAGAGGCTGTTGCATCCTTCAATGGAATCAGTTCCACCCACTTACTGAACGAACAAACAAACAACAGAATGTACTTGTAGCCTTCTTTGCCTGGTGAAAGTGGACCTAAGATGTCACAATGCCACCTAGAAAACAGCTTATTTGGGGCTACAGGCAAGGGGGTTAACTGCGGGTTTTGAGGATGGATAACCCGTTTTGCTTTTGACAAGCCTCACACGACTTTACATACTCCAAGATGTCAGAGTACATACCGATCCAGAAATACCTCAGCCTGACTGACTGGTAGGTACGTTCAGTGGCAAAGTGACCGCCCAACAGAGAATCATGAAACGACAGCAGGATATCATTTCTCAGTTCAAAAGGAACCACTAACTGTCTGACCATGCGTTCAGTTCTATGACCGTGACCACGTGGATAGTACAGATGGTACAAAATGCCGTTAGACATCAGATAGTCTTGACTCTCCAGGATGAGACGACGAGCAATCTTATCATCCTGGGAAAGCTGACCGTTTTCCAAGTAGTCAATAAAAGGACGACACTGGGGGTCAGCCAGCTGCATTTGCCGTAAGTCTGTATCATCGACCTTGTCTACCTGACAGACAACCATCTCTCTCTCACTCACCGTATTGCTCCATCCAGACGATGTGCTGGTGGGCGTGGTGGCGGGGAGAGGTGAGGTGGGGTCAACGATGGTAGGTGAATGAGTCAGTTTGCTTACGACTGGTTCCCCGGCCAGGGTGGGATGGTAGGGAGAGACTGACCCGCCGGTGCTGACCTGCCCTTCAAGGTCGGTGTGGGCGGGTCGTAGTCAGGCGGTGGCCTGTCACTGACAGCGTGAGGCATACGGCTGAGTGCATCAGCGTTATTGTGCACCCTGCCTGGTTTGTGCACAATGTCATAGTCATAACCCTGTAGAAAAAGAGCCCAACGTCCCAAACGACCCGTGGGATCTTTAACATTCTGCAAGAATTTTGTGGCAGAATGGTTGGTGTACACTAGAAATTTGGCATGGAAGAGATACACCTTGAAGTGACGAATACCATCTACGAGAGCCAGGGTCTCTTTTTCCGTAATTCCGTAACGGAGTTCCGCACCTCGTAATGCGCGACCGCCATAAGCAATGACTCGTTCTCTGCCATGTTCATCTCTCTGGCCGAGCACATAGCCAATGGCTTGTTTGCTTGCGTCAGTGTATAGAATGAACTGACGAGAGAAATTCGGGTAGGCCAGAATTGGAGTAGTGGTAAGGGCAGTTTTCAGCGTCTGAAAAGCTTGTTCTGCTTTGTCGTTCCATTCAAATTTTGAATCATTTTTCAAAAGGGCATTGAGTGGGGCAGCTATGGCTGAGAAGTTCTTGACAAAGCGCCTGTAGTAATTTGCTAGACCCAAAAATGAACGAACATCATGCTGCGACTGGGGAGTGGGGAAATTTTTGACAAGTTCCACTTTGGCTGGATCCACAGAAACACCTTCTTTTGAGACAATGTGGCCTAGATAGTGAACTTTAGCAGCTGCGAAATGACATTTGCTAGGCTTCAGTTTGAGACCTGCTTTCCTGATCCTATCAAAGATACATGATAGATGAGACAGGTGTTCCTCAAAGTTCTTAGACAAACAAAGAATGTCATCAATGAATACCAGACAGATTTTGAAAGTAAGTCCTGCAAGACTGTGTTCATTAATGATTGGAAAGATCCTGGGGCACCTTGTAATCCAAAGGCCATTCTGTTCCAAGCAAACGACCCAAAATGTGTGGTAAAGGTCGATTTTTCTTGTGACTGAGCGTCAAGAGGAATTTGCCAGAATCCAGAGAACAAATCTAGAGTGGAAAATATTGTGGACTGACCCGTGATGTCAAGAGCGTCCTCCAGTCTGGGCAGTGGGAAATGTATCGGTTTTGTGACTTTGTTTAATTTACGGTAATCTACCGCAAAGCGATACGTACCGTCTTTCTTTTTCACCAATACAACTGGGGAGGACCATGGTGAAGTGGATGGCCTGATAACCCCATGGTCAAGCATTTCATTCATTTGTCTCTCTATCTCAGCATTGAGGGCGGGGGCTGTACGGTATGGTCTTTGTTTGATGGGCGCAGCATCCCCTGTATCGATGGTATGGGACATGAGATGTGTTTCCCCCAATTCTGACATGTCGGCAGCGAATACATCTCTGTTTTGTGCCAGAAAAAGGGTCAAGTTTTCCTTTTGCTCAGCAGTAAGATCAGCATCTTCGAAATTAATCCCTAAGTCATTAAGCATGGCTTGTGCCTGGGGAAGTTGTTGAGAAGTTGAGTCGGTGGTGGCGGACATGATCTGAGTTGATTGGTCGGACAGTTCCCCTAGTACTTCTGAAATGTCTTCAAAATGCCCTAAAATATCCTGAGGTCGAAGTTTAACTGGGGACGAAAATGTATTACGCACGGTACACATAGTCTGGCTATTCTGCAGTGTAACCAAGGTCCTTGCAGCAATCACTTTCTTGTCGGACAGTAGCGCTTGTGAGGGCTCAATAATACCAGTGGTGTGATCACTTTTTGACACAACTCGCACAGGTAGCAATACCTCAGAGTGGGGGGCAATAACTGTCGTCTTGAGCACCTGTACAGGTGAGCTGTCTGGCTTATCTTTGAGCAGTGGAATGGCAGTAAATCCATTATACAGTTGCAGCTGGTGCTTAGCAAAGTTCAAGGAAGCTTGATGAGAGGTCAGAAAATCAATCCCTAATATGAGGGGACACGTTAGTTGTTCGATCACAATAAAAGGCTGTGATACCTGTAAACCTGAAACTTTAAAGGAAAGATCAATCTTGCCTGTCACTCTAACAGGAACACCACCAATACCTTTGATCAAAGGAAGAGAACACGACTGCATAGAAACAACACGTTGATCAACAAGGACATCAGCTAATTGTTTGCTAATACAGGACACATCAGCACCAGTGTCTATCAGAGCTACATATGACCGATTTTTAAGGAACAGCCTGATCTTACTGCAGTTGGCAAAGGAACGGATGTGAGGGATGGAGAGGGATTTCTGTGACTTTGGTCTTTTGCCTTTCCTTGTCCTGTCAATCTTACGAGATGTAGAAGTACGGGGAATCCCCTGTTTAGCACGACGGAAACAATGACGTGCTAAGTGTCCATCTTTATGGCAGTACTGACATCGTGCATGACGAAACCTACATGTGTAGCGGGGATGATCACCCCCACATGATTTACACGGGAAGTAACGATCTGGAGGAAATGAACTTGACCGTTGTTGCTTGTTATTCGTCCGTAACAGCCGCCGCCTGAAGAGCGAGCCATGTTTGCTCGGTTTTCCTGCAGGTGGGCAGTGCCACCTTTGCGTACCTGATGAACAGTACTGTGACTGAAGTTGGCGGCGGGGCTGTGTCTGTCTACGTGACATACTAGAAATTTCATCTTGCAGTTTATCCAGCTGAGTCTCCAGGGTGGCAACATTTATCTCTACCCGGTCATCAACATTATCAGTAAAGGTAGCCGCGGTACGGGCAAGGTCGAACGCATCTTCAAAGGTGTGAGGGTTGCGTGACATAACAAATTTAGATAACGAGGGTCGGAGACCACTGACAATCGTTTCCATTATATCTTTTGAGTCTTTACCTAGTTGTTGGCCCTGGTAGCGCATAGAATCAAAATATTCTTCGACTGACTGATGGGGAAGTTGCTTTCTCTCCCGAAACTGCTTGGCACGAATCCATTTTGTGGAGTCATGAGGCCTGTATCTCTTTGAAAGAGTATCAGTGATAGTGTGGTAAGAAGAAACCTGCTCTGAACTTAAACTATAGAACCAGATTTGGGCTTGATCCTTAAGGAAAAGAGGTAGGAGATGGGCTTTCTGATCATCTGTCAACCCATGGAGGAGGGTGTAAGACTCGAACGTTTTGAGCCATAGATCGATATCTTGAGAAGGTTGGCCTGTGAATGGTTCAGGAATAAACTGATCAGGAATGTGGACGGTTGTGGCCTTAAACATATGTGGCCCTAGAACAAAATTACTGTCTGTATCCATTACTGAACCCTTGTGACTGAATGAACAGATATACAACCCTCAAGGTCTGTGACTATCTTTTGTCACTAGGTACGCGCGTAAGACAAGCAACCAGTGGAAAAACAAATAGAACGAGAATTCGTCATCAAAACTGCACAATATCGAAGAAAGAATGAGACTAGTGGCATCATAGCCAATAATAGAACATCCTTGCCCAACAACCATATGATGAGACTAGTAGCATCATAGCCAATAATAGAACATTCTTGCTCAACAACCATATGATGAGACTAGTAGCATCATAGCCAATAATAGAACATCCTTGCCCCACAATCATCTGATGAGACTAGTAGCATCATAGCCAATAATAGAACATCCTTGCCCCACAATCATCTGATGAGACTAGTAGCATCATAGCCAATAATAGAACATCCTTGCCCAACAGTCATCTGTAACTTGTCTCAACACTGTATCCAAACACTAAGGCGTTAGTAAATGAACAAATAGGCTATTGACTGTGCGAAGACCGAGTCGTCAAAAGCCGTGTTTACAAACCACACACACGAGTGACCAGAATGGGCAACAGATAATGAATGACTCTGAGAGGGTGGGAGGGTGGGGAGTGAGGGAAGGAGGGGGGCTGTAGGCGTAACATGCTACGGTCAAGGTAGGCCCTAACCTCACAGCTGACACGCGCTGGAGATAAGCTCGCTGATAGAATCACAGACACTGTATTGGAGACAAGCAACACGCTTTGGTGCAGTCTATGACGTACTTGCTTCACTTTGCCGACGAAATGGTATCCAACACA
>JAPXFY010004506.1:0-5000 GCA_030674185.1 Monoplex corrugatus | reverse complement strand
TTTCATCACAGAAATCTGGCTAAAGCAACATGGCGACGAGGCTAAATGCTGTGATCTCACGCCTGTGGACTGCACACTCGATTCATTTCCACGGCCATCTCGAGCAGGGGGGCTGGTTTTTGTCTATAAGAACTCTCTCTCACATTATTCAACTACCACGGCAACTCTACCCTTCCACCACTCATCTTTTGAAGCAGCACGTTTCACCCTGAATCTACCATCCTGTTGTATACATTTTGTGTGTGTATACAGACCTCCACCCAGTCGGAAAAACAAACTTACTGATGCAATGTTCTTAAATGACTTTCCACAGTTGTTAGATTTTTGTAACAATCTCACTGGTGCTATTGTAATTCTGGGTGATATTAATGTACATTTTGATTCATCTGATAATTGTACTACTAGACTAAAAAGCATGTTGGACATGTTTAATCTCTCTCAATCAGTCCATGAGCCCACACACGAACGTGGTCACATTCTTGACTGGGTCATTTATCGACCTACTGACAACATAATAGACTCAACCAGTGTTACGCAATCCTTGGCGTCTGACCATTTCTGTGTAGTTAGTAGTCTATGTCTCCCCGTCCCATCCAACCCAGCAGTACGCAGACGGTCCCGTAATATACGTAAGATTGACAGATCTGCCTTTCAAGCAGATCTACACATGTCTATTTCTCCACATTCATGTCCAACTATTGATTCACTCAACAACACACTGTTAAGTCTACTAGATAAACACGCGCCTCTCCGTGATCACACAGTGCGCCGTGACAAACTAGAGCCTTGGTATCCACTTGTCAGCACTGAACTGCAAGCGGCAAAAACACACAAACGCAAAGCTGAGAGAGCATGGCTAAAAAATCCAATCACAATAACAAAATCCATTTTCAACTCAGCAAAAAGACAAGTCACTAACATAGTGTTAAAAGCCAAATCAGACTTCTATCACAACGAGATTGCCAACGCAAAGTCATCTAGGCATCTTTTCTCAGTTTGTAACAAACTACTGGGCCGTGATGGAGGCTCTCCATTACCAACAACCCTGCCTCCTATCAAACTCCCACATATTTTCAATGACTTTTTTGTTCAAAAAATAAAAACTATTCGTGATGATCTGGATCAAGCCTCATCTGTAGCAACACCATATGATTACCCTGACCAGATCACTACCTCCAGATTCACAGCATTTGAACCAATAAATGAGTCAGAATTGAAGAACATCATTTTGAAATCAAAACCCACTTCTTGTGCACTTGACCCTCTCCCCACACCATTATTTTGCGAGTTTTTGGATGATTTACTTCCAACTCTAACTAGCATTATCAACACTTCCTTGATCTCTGGGTCTTTTCCATCAGCCTTCAAAAGATCTGTTGTCAAACCCCTTCTAAAGAAAGCCACACTTGACCCCAACACGCTAAAAAATTATCGCCCAGTTTCAAATCTCTCATTCTTGTCAAAAGTCATGGAAAAGATCGTACTTAAACAGCTTCTCGCTTATCTAAATGAACATAAACTCATCAGTCCATCTCAGTCGGCATATCGACCCCATCACAGCACTGAAACTGCTCTTCTTAAAGTGACAAATGATATACTTCTTAGCCTTGACTCTCGAAACGTTTCTGTCTTGACACTGCTAGATCTCTCAGCTGCTTTTGATACCATTGACCATCATGTCCTCCTAAAGAGACTCCAGTTTGCTTTTGGCATCTCTGGTACAGTGCTAAAATGGTTCACATCCTATCTGTCTCACCGAACACAATCTGTTTCCATCAAAGACTGCTGTTCTGGATACAAAGATTTAACTTGTGGTGTTCCACAAGGATCTGTGCTTGGACCTGTTCTTTTCATCCTCTATACAAAACCTCTTGCAGACCTGATTAAGTCTCACTCAATCAATTCCCAATCATTTGCCGACGACACTCAGCTGTATGTCTCTGCTCCTCCAACCAACATGTCACCATCAGTATCTTCCTTAGAAAAATGTATTCTTGACATCAAATCCTGGATGCTTCAAAATAAACTCAAACTCAATGATGACAAAACTGAAGCATTATTTCTTCATTCATCATCAAAACATCCTTCTCATCAGCAGCCTAAGTCCATATCAGTTTGTGGCAATGATGTCACCTTTTCTCCATCTGCTCGTAATCTTGGCTTTCAAATGACAGAGAACATGAGTGTCGACTTACACATTAAACATGTGTGCCGTTCAGCCTATCTTGAACTACGTCGCATTAGTTCAATTCGTCATCTCACCTCAGCTAATACCAAAAAAACTCTGGTATCCGCCATTGTCTTGTCAAAATTAGATTACTGTAATTCAATTCTATCAGGCTGCTCCAAACATTATCTTGATAAGCTTCAGAAAGTTCAGAATTCTGCTGCAAGAATGGTACTGAAGGCATCCAAATATGATCATGTACAACCTCTCCTCAAAAATCTGCATTGGCTTCCTATCCAAGCAAGGATTGATTACAAACTTTCAACTCTCTGCCATTCCTTTTTCTCTGGAACTGCACCTCTCTACCTCTCAAACCTTCTCTCTGTATACACACCATCACGTCAACTTCGTTCCTCTTCTGATTCAAAAATACTTAACGTTCCTCATGTCAGAACTGCTACCTTTGGACAACGTTCTTTCTCCTTTGCACCCCCCAAAACATGGAATTCCCTTCCACGTGAAATTAGAGAAATCTCATCAACTCCGTCTTTCAAAAAAGCTCTGAAAACTCACCTTTTCAAGAAATACTATAACCTTTAAATTCTTCTGGCCTACCCTTTAATGTCTAGTTTATTTGGCTGTCTCGTGTGCTGCTTCGTGTTGTTTATTAAGTGACATGTTATTTAGTAATGATTGTATAATTAATCTCTTGTGTGTGTATATCTGTGTTCAGGTTTGTATGTGTGTATGTGAGTGAGTGATTGAATCAGTGCGTGTGTATGTGTGTCTGTGTCTATGCCGCGCGCGCGCGCGCGTGTGTGTGTGTGTGTGTGTGTGTGTGTTTGTATGTAGTGTGTGATCCTTTATCCTTAACTTAATGTTGCTTAGGTTTTTTATAAACAAGTTACCAATGTGTTATCTATCACTATTTTTAATTTTGACTTGATTTGTACATCACTGTTGCTTGTCTATCATGGATTGCTGCTTATGATAACGTCTGTTAAGTGCACAGAGCTCTGGCATCTTGTTGGAGGAGTGCGCTATACAAATGCTTCATTATTATTATTATTATTATACTGCAGGTGATGCAATAATTTATTATATTTCACCAAGGTCCAAATAATGTGTCAATTTATGCATTACAATTCTGCATACTACAGATGTCAAGCTTTCATTTTCAGTTAACATTTAAAAAGAATATATATACATTTATTTTTTACTTGTCATGTCACAATATTGACCAGTCTTCAGGAGAATGACCCAAATACAAACACAACTGTGTCATCAGCTCACCTTTTTGTGGGCTGTGTTCTAGTGGCTGGTAGTGTTGCCCTTTAAAGTCGCCCTTTAAGGTACATCTCATCAAGTTCCCCTTTAGAGTATCCATGTAACATTTTAGTGGTCTTTCTTGGGCTCTGTATACCTGCTTGAGCTCTCCATTCAAAAGCATTTTCGAGATGTGATTGTCTCCCATAAGGACAATGTGTCCTGTCCAGCAAACCCTACATTAGGGCAAGCCACACTTTTTCTGAACTTGATGGTTGGTCTTTTGATATAGCTAAGCGCCTGTGGATGTTCCAGTGCAACCGTTTCAGCTGTTGAATTTGCCGTCGATAGGTAGTGCAGTAAATTACAGTCAAATGATTAACTGATTGACTGGTTGATTGACTGACTGACTGACTGACTGACTGACAGACTGGTTGATTGGTTAATTGATTGATTGATTGGTGGATGGATGGATTGATGGATGGATGAATGGATTGATTCATTGATTGATTATTCATTTATTCATTGGTTCCTTGATTAATTGATTGAATTGATTGATCGATTGATCGATTGATCGATTGATCGATTAACTGATTGATTGGTTGGCAGCTCAGGACGTGGATCATCGATGCGCTGCCCCTGGCAACGACAGTGACGTCATCATACCAGAACTGCAAGGTGATTGGATGAACACCAGCACGGTGCATTATGGGCAGTGCTTCATTTCCGTCAGCACTAACGTCAGTGGTGAGGTCATCACCACGGACTATCCCTGTGTACACGGTTTGGAGTATGACGTTCCTGAAGACATGTCCATAAAGTCTGAGGTAATGTCCTCTCTCCCTCTCTCTCTCTCTCTTTCTCTCTCTCTCTCTTTCTCTCTCTCTCTCTCTTTCTCTCTCTCTTTCTCTCTCTCTCTGCCTTTATCTCTTTCTATCTCTCTCTTTATCTCTCTCCCCCTCTATCTATCTATCTATCTATCTTTCTGTCTATCTATCTATCTATATATCTATCAATCTATCTATATATCTATCAATCTATCTATCTATCTACCTTTCTATCTATCTGTCTTTTAATCTATTTATCTGTTTATCTCTTTATCTATCTATCTATTTATCTATCTATCTATATATCTATCTATCTATCTACCTATCTATCTTTCTATCTATCTATCTACCTATCTATATGTCTTTTAATATCTTTATCTCCTTATCCTCTTTATCTATCTATCTATCTATCTATCTATCTATCTATCTATCGGTCTGGCTATGCATCTATCTATATATTCATATATCTACTTATCAATCGCCAATCATTCATTTTATCTATCTACTATCTATCTATCTATCTATCTATCTATCTATCATATCTATCTATCTATCTATCTATGTATATATGTATGTATGTATGTATGTATGTATCTATGTCTATCTATCTATCTATCTATCCATCTGTCTGTCTGTCTATCTATTTATCTATATATCTATCTATCTGTCTATCTATCTATCTATCTATCTATGTATCTGTCTGTCTGTCTGTCTATCTCTCTCTCTATCTATCTATCTGT
>JAPXFY010004505.1:12500-17796 GCA_030674185.1 Monoplex corrugatus | reverse complement strand
GCATATATATATGTATATAAGTATATATATATATATATATATATATAAGGATATATCTATATATACATAAATATCTATCTATATGTATATATATATATATATATATATATATATATATATAGCCTATATACATGTATGTATATATATATGTATATATATAGAGAGAGAGAGAGAAAGAGAGAGAAAGAGAGAGAGAGAGAGAGAAAGAGAGAGAGAGAGAGAGAGAGAGAGAGAGAGAGAGAGAGAGAGAGAGAGAATTCTAGAAGTTTTACAGAATTAACACGTAAGGAGCTGGCTCAGTTGATATACAAACAGTTCAATAGTTCAACTCCAGACCATAATATAAAATGCTGCTTTCTTGCATTGACAAAACTGACACCAGTCTGCAGAGACAAAAGCATCACTCCCATATCGAAATTAAAGTTACGGCGTGCACTCGTATCACGTGTATTCCAGACATGGACTTTGACAGCTGAACTACAGAAGATTCAGCTAGTAGTAGTGATCAGATTGTTATTCCTCGGTATCTCATACTGATCACATCATAAATGCCAACAGTAGCGCGGTGGAGTAGTCATTGGTAAATCAAAGGAGCACACCTCCTTCAAACAAACAAGTTATAATGGGTTTTGATTCTTCAGCCTTGACAGGTTCCTATCCAGAGTTGAGCTTGCGATGAGCTCGTTGGGAATGCGAAGACTGCACTGTTGAGTCTTATCTTTCTTTACGCTTGCATCAGTGAGAATGTTGCTCAATTTTCCTATCAATTAACATAAGAAAGAGAGTTCTTGAGTGTTAAACAGAACTGATACTGTTGTGTGGTTCTGAGGTATGGACTGTCAACACGCAAAGTCAGAACAGTCAACTGGAATGCGATTTCTTTATCCCAGGGCATTCTTCTAGGTTTCTCATGATCGTTTCGTTGTAAAGTGAAAACAAATCTGGTGACAGAACACAACCCTGCCTGACTCCTCTTTTGATATTTTGGAAAGAGCTTATATCGTTTTCTATTCTCATTGCAGCTGTTTGTTCCCAATACACATCTTTGATTATTTTTAGATCTTTTCCATCAATATTGAACCTTTCTAGTTGGTTGATGAATTCTTCAAGTCTTATCTAATCAAAACCCTTGGTATAATCAACAAACCCTGAATATAAATTTATATAAATATAAATTCTTATTCAACTCGATTGACCTCTCTATGATAATTCTAAGGATGTATATGGCATTAATAGTTCCTTTCCCTTCCACAAATCCACACTGTTCTTCTGCTAACTCTCCTGGTAACCTCAGTTGCACTGGATTTTGGAGATATGTTGGAGGGTTCATATAAGTGGTGTGCGGTCAATGACACAGAAGCGGCGCAGAGAATGTGACAGAAAGAAAATCGCTCATTACGAAAGACATTACGAAAATATACAACTGTTGTCTCCAGTATAGGAAAGAAAGCTCAGATGACATGATCACGTAGCAAGATCCAGGAGACGTTTTAAACAGCATCCTGCAGGAAACAGTACGAGAAAAGGTCATCTCTCTCTCTGTCTGTCTGTCTGTCTGTCTGTCTGTCTGTCTCTCTGCAGCTGTATCCAAATCAAGGTTCCAGTTTCAGCCAATATGCATCTTGTATAGTGTGAGGCAATTATCAGTTTCACTGTTCTGTGAGGACTAAACCTTCCGAACCCACATCACCCACGGCAATGGTTTACTCCACAACACTGACACAGTTGTCTGAGAGTTGCTCGGAACTTTGAGCTAAGTACCAGGTACGTGAAAAAGTTTACTGTAGAGTTCAGGCAAGAAGCAGTAAAGACTACACCATAGATGACAATGAACGTGTTGTGGTATTTTCGATACACGTAGAATTCAGGAATAAAATGATAAGTGATATCAATACCCACCTCGGTAAAGCCAGAACAACATAAACAACACACAAAATCAGCAACATTCTGGTGATTCGCTTGTCTGCTCCATCACTCTCCTTTCTTCTAGTCTCCAGCAACTGAAGTCGTTTACGAGATGCCTGCTGTAGTTTAATGATAGTGATAATGCAACAAACAGTAACCCCAACAGCAAATACAGGTTTGAAGATTGTATTGATTGTTGTCCTGATTCCTGCTGGGACCTTTTCGTCAGTGGGAAACCAGTCTGTGAGGATTTGGTATGCCATGCTGCGATTCGTTAAAGGGTCTACTTCCCATTTAATGGCAAAAACCAGAAAACTAGGAAGGTGCAGAAGCAGAAGGCCGAGATATATCACAACAATGGCTACCAACATGACTCTGGAAATAGAAAAAAATGAGGGGGCGGCATATATATATCTTTTCATCCATGTGCTGGCCACAAATCGGATGATGAAAACGTACTTCATCGTTCATGACGCACACACACACACACACACACACACACACACACACACACACACACACACACACACACACACACACACACACACACACACACACACACACACACACACACACACACACACACACATTTATATATATATATACAAATATTGGCTTTCAATCTTTTCATCCATGTGATGGCCGCACATCTGATTGTGAAAACATACTTCATCGTTCTTGACGCACACACACACACACACACACACGCACATTTATATATATATATATATATATATATATATAATATATATATATATATATATACAAATATTGGCTTTCATCTTTTCATCCATGTGCTGGCCACAAATCTGATTGTGAAAACGTACTTCATCGTTCATGATGCACACACACACACACACACACACACACACACACACACACACACACACACACACATATATATATATATATATATATATATATATATGTATATTATATGTATATGTATATATATATACATATACATATACATATATATACATATACATGTATATATACATATATATACACATATATATATACATATAGTACAGCTTAAATTTCATTGTTGGCAATAAAAATATATCGATATGTGTTTTGTAGAGCTTGGAAAATATTTCCTCAAGGCTAAACAGCATCTTTTCTTGCAATTTTATTAAGATAAGCTTCTTTGATTACTTGAATTCATTCCTTGCTCAAAACGATTCAGACGGGAAAAAATTACAAAATGTCATTTAATTGTGAATAACCTAACTAATGGTGCTAGACATAATTTTCAACCTGTATTGCATTGTTTCCCTTTGTTTCCAAAGTAACCTACCTGTAAGACAGCAGTCTGCCTGCTTTGAGTGGTGTGACCACAGACAACACCGATCCACACTCATGATCATGATAAGACCTCCAGACACAAAGCTGGCCCACAAACTGATATTGACGACTTTAGAATTTGTCACTGTTGCCCAGTTTAAAGCCTGCACCTTGTCCCAGTTCTGAATGAAGCAGCGGAACCAACAAGTAGAAATGGCCATCAGGTTGATGAGGTCTGCCACAGCCAGCCAAAACAGGAGCAGGTTGATCCTGTCTGACAGACCTTGCTGTAACAATCAGATGAGGGTGAGTTACTGTGATGACAATTTACATTGACAATGACTGAAGGCCTGATGTACAGTTGAGGCATACACACTCATACACAGATGATATCTAGAATGTATTCAATCACACCAGTTGTATAGAAAACTGCACATAGACTCTATATGATAATTTGCACGTACAACAGAAAAAATAAGAATAATGTACGACTGGAACGTTTGGATTCAGTTCCCATCAGTCTATTTCATTGTACATGTATTTCCTGCTTCCACTTTAAGATGAGAAAAGAGAAATAGCAGACGAACAATGAGGATTTGTCGAAGGGAAAGAAACTATCAATGCCACATACATCCAAAGAACTATCATAGAGAGGTCAGTCGAGTTGAATGAGGATTTATATTTCTGCTTTGTTGATTATAGCAAGGTTTCCGATCGGGAAAGACGCGAAGAATAGATCAACTAACTGTACTAAATCAACTGGACAAAATCTGGAAATCCAATCTACCAGACAACCTGAAAAGGAACTTCTTCCGAGCAATAGTAGAGTCTGTTCTTACATATGTTTCAATTTCTTGGACTCTAACAACGACATTGGAGAAGAAGATTGATGGAGCATACACACGAATGCTACGTGCAGCCCTGAACAAATCCTGGAGAGAACATCCAACTAACAAAGTTATATAATAAGATCCCACCAATCAGTAAATCAATACTTCATTAAAGTCTGCGTTTCGCGGGACACTGCTGGCGTAGCAAAAAGGAACTGGTGGGGGATGTTCTACTATGGAGACCCAGCCACTGCAAACAAAGACCAGGACGTCCAAAGAAGACCTTCATCGACCAACTGATCGATGATACGGGCTGTCAGTATGATGAACTACCTACTGCAATGTCTGACAGAGAAGGATGGAAGAAACGTGTCATGGATAGCCAAGCAAGCTCGACATGATGATGATGAACTGGAAAGGCTCAATGTTGATGGAAAAGATCTAAGAATAATCAGACATACGATGTATGTACTGGGAACAAACAGCAGCAATGAGAATAGAAAACGATATGAGCTCTTTCCAAAATATCAAACGATGAGTTAGGCAGGGGTGTGTTCTGTCATTGGATTTAATTTGACTTTACAGCAAAACTATGAGGAGGAACCTAGAAAAATGCCATGGGATAAAGGTTGGAGGATAACACCATGCCAGTTGCAGAAAATGAAAAAGATCCACAGAATCTTGTAAATGCAAAAGAAATAGAAAGCAGAAATAAAGGGCTGGGGCTAAATGACAAGAAGACTGAAGTCATGGTAATCAGTCAAACACAAAAAATCCTCTCGTGCAAAATAACAGCAAATGGCACAAAATTGAGACAGGTTGATAAGTTTAAATATCAGGGAACGGTCTTCTCATCAGATGGCAGACGCACATCTGAAATATCCAGCAGAATTTGGCCAAGCCAAAACAGCATTCAAGAAGATGAAAAGCATTCTTACCAACAAATGCCTATCAATTAAAACCAGGAAAAGAGTTCTTGATTGTTATATAGAACCAGTACTATTATACGGCTGGGAGGCGTGGACAATTAACAGACATAGTCAGAGCAAAATTGAGGCAAGAGAAATGTGGTTTCTAGGAAGAATGCTGAGAGTTCCATGGACAGCAAAGAAGACAAACAAGACAGTGTTGAAAGAGGCAGGCACAAGAAGAACATTAATAAAGAAGATTAGGAAAAGACAAACAATGTTTGTGGACAATTTTTGTGACAAGAAAAATTAGAACACCTGATCACAACATAAAAGCTGGAGCGAAAGCCACAACCAGGTAGACCC
>JAPXFY010004505.1:0-10000 GCA_030674185.1 Monoplex corrugatus | reverse complement strand
TGTGTGTAAATGTGTGTGTGTAAGTGTGTGTGTGTGTGTGTGTGTGTAAGTGTGTGTGGGGGGGGGGGGGTGGGATGTGCGTGCGCGCTACGAGCATGTCTTGTGCTGGTGTATGACAAGCCATCTGTTATTATCTGATGGGGTAGAGGGAGAGAAAAGGATAATCTTATCCAATTAAAAGCGTTGTAACAGTCAAGGAGTAATGAAAAACCTAACAAGCAAGCAAACAGAGGTAGGTGGGAGTTACAGGTATAAAACAATCGTTCGTTCTTAATCAAAGAAAACGACCTACGGGACTGTGCAGTAAATGCCTAGCAGAGTGTACATTCAAAGTGAAATCAGTATGTTTCTGTTTTAAATTTGTAAATGATGCAGGGAAAAAAGGTCGCATTCGCTGACAACACAAAAGGTGATTAACTGTTATATAATCACTACAGATACATTTGATGGTTTTCCTGAACCTAGTCCAAAGTGAGTTGAGATATAATCTGTAAGATAAAGTTATTTCTAGTCTTGTAAATCCCTGGTAACTTACGATACATTTTACGGTGTGTGTGTGTGTGTGTGTGTGTGTGTGTGTGTGTGTGTGTGTGTGTGTGTGTGTGTGTGTGTGTGTGTGTGTGTGCATATGTGTATGTGTGTGTGCATGTGTGCATACGAGTGTGCATGTGTGTGTGCATACGTGTGTGCATGTGTGTGTGCATGTGGGTGTGAGTATGTGTGTGTGTGTGTGTATGCGCATGCGTGTGTTTGTGTGTATGTGTGCATTCATGTAACTGTGTAAACTTGTAAATCCTAAAGCGCTTTGTGCTTGAAGTAAAAGCGTTATATATATGTATCACGATGACGGCGACGATAATGCTGCTGATGATAATGTTAATGATGATAATGCTAATGATGATGGTGATGATGATGTCTACAACACCCTACAGACACATCACAGGTACCCACACCTGTACAACACACAACACCACCACTCTACAGTCACATCACAGGTAACCACACCTGTATGATATGACACTCAGCCTTCACTTGTCCAACACCCTA
This sequence comes from Monoplex corrugatus, assembly GCA_030674185.1. Lineage (NCBI taxonomy): Eukaryota > Metazoa > Mollusca > Gastropoda > Littorinimorpha > Ranellidae > Monoplex > Monoplex corrugatus. The sequence goes on along the minus strand of JAPXFY010004505.1, from coordinate 8,953 downwards.
CAGACACATCACAAGTATCCACACCTGTACAACACCACACACTCTACAGTCACATCACAGGTATCCACACTGTACAACACCACACACTCTACAGTCACATCACAGGTATCCACACCTGTACAACACCACACACTCTACAGTCACATCACAGGTATCCACACCTGTACAACACCACACACTCTACAGTCACATCACAGGTATCCACACCTGTACAACACCACACACTCTACAGTCACATCACAGGTATCCACACCTGTACAACACCACACACTCTACAGTCACATCACAGGTACCCACACCTGTACAACACCACACACTCTACAGTCACATCACAGGTACCCACACCTGTACAACACCACACACAGCCTGCAGTCATATCACAGGTATCCACACCTGTACAACACACACACACAGCCTCCATTGTCCAACAACACCCTAAGACTCATCACAGGTATCCACACCTGTATAATACGACACACTCTACAGTCACATCACAGGTACCCACACCTGTACAACACCACACACAGCCTGCAGTCATATCACAGGTATCCACACCTGTACAACACCACACACAGCCTCCATTTGTCCAACAACCCTAAGACTCATCACAAGTATCCACACCTGTACAACACTACACACTCTACAGTCACATCACAGGTATCCACACCTGTACAACACCACACACTCTACAGTCACATCACAGGTATCCACACCTGTACAACACACACACACTCTACAGTCACATCACAGGTATCCACACCTGTACAACACCACACACTCTACAGTCACATCACAGGTATCCACATCTGTACAACACCACACACTCTACAGTCACATCACAGGTATCCACACCTGTACAACACCACACACTCTACAGTCACATCACAGGTACCCACACCTGTACAACACCACACACTCTACAGTCACATCACAGGTACCCACACCTGTACAACACCACACACAGCCTGCAGTCATATCACAGGTATCCACACCTGTACAACACCACACACAGCCTCCATTTGTCCAACAACACCTACAGACTCATCACAGGTATCACACCTGTTAATCACACACTCTACAGTCACATCACAGGATCCACACCTGTACAAACACACACAGCCTGCATTGTCAACAACACTCTACAGAACTCACAGTACCCACACCTGTACAACACCACACACAGCCTGCACCTGTCCAACAACACCCTACAGACACATCACAGGTACCCACACCTGTACAACACCACACACAGCCTTCACGTGTCCAACAACACCTACAGACACACCACAGGTATCCACACCTGTATAATATGACACACAGCCTTCACACTCTCAGTCACATCACAGTATCCACACCTGTACAACACCACACACAGCCTTCACTTGTCCAACAACACTCTACAGACACATCACAGGTATCCACACCTGTACAACACCACACACAGCCTTCACTTGTCGAACAACTCCTTACACAGTCACATCACAGGTATCCACACCTGTACAACACCACACACAGCCTGCAGTCACATTACATGTACCCACACCTGTACAACACCACACACAGCCTGCAGTCACATCACAGGTATCCACACTTGTACAACACCACACACAGCCTCCACTTATCCAACAACACCCTACACAGTCACATCATAGGTACTCACACCTGTACAACACCACACACACCTCCACTTATAATTTCCTCGCTGCAGTCAGTTTTTGTAGGAACGCTATCTGTGCTCACAATGTGCTAAGTAAGTTCACTTGTTTGGCATTCGTGACCATGGTGCTGAGTGTAAAAAGAGGAATGAACACTAACTGTGCTCACAGTGTGCTAAGTAAGTTCACTTGTTTGGCATTCGTGACCATGGTGCTGAGTGTAAAAAGAGGAATGAACGCTAACTGTGCTCACAATGTGCTAAGTAAGTTCATTTGTTTGGCGTTCGTGACCATGGTGCTGAGTGTAAAAAGAGGAATGAACGCTATCTGTGCTCACAATGTGCTAAGTAAGTTCACTTGTTTGGCATTCGTGACCATGGTGCTGAGTGTAAAAAGAGGACTGAACTCAAACTGTGCTCACAATGTGCTAAGTAAGTTCACTTGTTTGGCACTTGTGACCATGGTGCTGAGTGTAAAAAGAGGAATGAACGCTATCTGTGCTCACAATGTGCTAAGTAAGTTCACTTGTTTGGCATTCGTGACCATGGTGCTGAGTGTAAAAAGAGGAATGACTCAAACTGTGCTCACAGTGTGCTAAGTAAGTTCACTTGTTTGGCACTTGTGACCATGATGCTGAGTGTAAAAAGAGGAATGAACGCTAACTGTGCTCACAATGTGCTAAGTAAGTTCATTTGTTTGGCATTCGTGACCATGGTGCTGAGTGTAAAAAGAGGAATGAACACTAACTGTGCTCACATGTGCTAAGAAGTTCACTTGTTTGGCATTCGTGACCATGGTGTGAGTTAAAGAGGAATGAACGCTAACTGTGTCACAATGTGCTAGTAAGTCATTTGTTTGGCATTCGTGACCATGGTGCTGAGTGTAAAAGAGGAATGAACGCTAACTGTGCTCACAATGTGCTAAGTAAGTTCATTGTTTGGCGTTCGTGACCATGATGCTGATGTGAAAAGAGGAAACATGCTGAACTCGAACGTTAAGGTATACAAGACAACACTTCACCCATGTGGTGTTCTCATATATTGTCATTATTAGATATTATATTGTATTGCACCACTGGGTTATATAAGTGTTGGTATGTTGCCCAATGGGCATCAGTGTGACTGAGCATTCACAGCTGGTGCTGTAATCACTTGATCTGGGAGGTTTTAAACAATAAAATAAATAAATAGATAAATAAATAGACAACTAGATAAATAGATAGATAAATAAATTAATTAATTAATAAATAAATAAACAAACAATCAGGCTTCATCACTTTGTGCAGCGTGTGTGCCTACGTGCTTGTGCGTGTGCGATTGTGTGCATGTGTGCAGGTGCGTGTGTGTGGTTGTATGTGTGGGAGCAAATATTGGACAGACTTGCAAGGTGGCTGAGGACAGGGAGGGTGGGAGATGTACTTGCAGCAACAAGGGACAGATTCGTATGGAGGGTCAAGATCGCCAACGCTGTGTGGCAGGGCACATGATGATGATGATGATCCTCTGTGAGGATGCCAGGGCTTCTTCAGCATAAATACTATCCTCTCCTTTTGGAAATTCTGTGTTGGAAATTCCCTCTTTTCTGTCACTCTATCTGTTTCTATCTTGTTCTTTGCTGTATAACAATTCTTCCTACCATTTTCTGCCTTGCTGGTCTATTCAACTGTGTATGTTCTACAAAGCCTTAATACTCTCTGTTCAGATTGATAAATGGATAAGCCTACATGTATTGATAGCATTTTTGGCTCTGAGGACATACATGTATGACGTGCAAGAACAATTTCAGGTAGTCTTGGCCTGCTTCTTTTAGTTTATAAATTATGTTAGAATTGTATTTAGGTTTAGTTATTCCTTTTTGTAAACCCCTGATGATAGATCAAGGGGAATGGTTAACGCATGATATGTTCTTAGATTGTGTGTGCAGATGCTTTTTTTTTTTTTTTTTTTTTTTGATTTCATGTAATTTTCCTTTCCAGATTTTTTCTTCAGGGTCAGTGAAGTTTTGTGAGATGGTTATAATCCTGTACAGTTGGCTGGGCTTTAAACATAATATGAACAACAACTTTAACAATACCACTACTACAACTCCTCTACTACTACTAAATAATAATAATAATGATATTAATAATGACAATAATAATAATGTTAATAATAATAGTAATAATAATAATAATAATAATAACAATACTACTACTGCTACTACTACTAATGATACAGAATTAGCAACATCTTGGTTATATGGTTGTCTCCCCTGCCACTCTCCTGTTTTCCAGTCTCCTGCATTTGTAGTCGTTTACAAGATGCTTGGTGTAGTTTACCGATGGTGATGACGCAACGAAGAGTGACAACGCCAACATAGACAGGTTTGAAGATGGTGCTGGCTGTTGACCTGGGGCCGGATTTATGAAGAGGGCACAAGCCGTACTTAGCGATTTATGCACTGCACAGCACAACTTTATGTCCTCGACAATGGAAAAATACTGCAATCTATAAAGAGTGCTTAATGAAGACTATGACGCACTAGCGGACAGTAGTGTTAGGAATGTAAAGGATACCAGTATCAAATAACGCATAAGAGAAAATACAGGCATATGTTCGACAAAATGGGAAAACATTTAATCAAGAGGTATGGCTGATGTAAATGGATCGTGCCTAGTGCCTAATTTTTGTATCTGGTGTGTATTTGTGTGTAATCTTACGCTTGACAAAGGCCAGTTGGCCGAAAATTTCGGCCTGTCTTGTCTTGTTGTATTAAACATGCGTTCTTATTCTTCTTTCGTGTTATTTTCTGGTTCATATACACAAAACGTAGGACAAAACAAGCAACAGAACTTCCCTGATGTCTCGGTGAACTAGAGACAATGACTGATACAAACACCAACACAAAGTTACTCCCTGCCAAGCTTGTGGCATTCTCTAGCCTTGCTTTTGCTTGTCTAACTTAATTAACACATTATCATCGTGACTGGCCCGTGTCATCATTTCTTCATCAAAACTGTCTTCTGTGGGCTAGCTGCATAGTCTGTTCTGTCTCAGCATTACCATATTTATGTCCTCTTCTCTTTTTCTCATTTTCTTTTTCTTTCTCTTTTCTTTTCGTTTTTTTTTTTCTTTTTCTTTTTTTCTTTTTCTTTTTTCTTTTTGTCCCATTTTCTATGCCACCTTAATGGTCACAGAAGCTGGCACAGTTTTTACAATACCATGATGAAGATGTCGATGAGGATGATAATCATGATGCTATGGAGTTCCATCTAGGAGTGAGACTGCGTGTCAGGGCTGTACTCTACGCTTACTATCATAATATATCCTGGCGTCAACCATGTCCGAGAGATACTGACACCTGTCGTGCTGGTCAGAAGATTTGAGCAACACCCTCAATGATGCATCCTTGAAGTGGATGAGACTCGATTGTGTGGTTCTGGTCTTTCCAAAGAGCCCATAGCACGCCCAACTCTAGGTAGGAGCCAGTTAGAGCCGAAAAATCCACAATGATTTTTGAAGGGACTGACGGGGATTCGAACCCACAACCTTCCAGTCGTTAGTCTGTTGCGCTAACCACTACACCACGGTGACTGGTATTCCTCATTTTCTTCTTCCCCTTTTCATTCTTATATCATAATTTTCTTTACAGCCCCATCTTCGTCACCACTCTTGTGTCACTCCCCCCACGTCACTCATGTCAGCTGTCCAACACACCTTTAATCCCAATGAGCCTCAGTAGCTCAGTGGTTGAGCGTCGGATTCACATGCTAATGGTAATGGGTTCGAATCCCGGGGTGTGCTACATTAAAACTGTCCTTCTCACCAGTCGCCGTGTGTATGGTTAACGCAACGGACTACAGACTGAAAGGTTGTGGGTTCATGTCCCCATCAGTACCTTCAAAAATATCATGGGATTTTTCGGCTCTAACCGGCTCCTACCCAGAGTTGGGCGTGACTAGGGCTCATTGGGAAGACTGGGACCAACATCGAGTCTCATCCACTTCAATGGATGCTCATTGAGGGTGTTCCTTAAATCTTCTGACCAACACCGCAGGTGCTGTATCTCTCGGCCTTGTTGACGCCAGGATATGTTATGATAGTAAGCGTAGAGTACAACCATGTCACGCAGTCTCAATCATAGATGGAACTCCATAGCATCATGATTATCATCCTCATCGACATCATCATCATGGCATCGTAAAAAAACTATTCCAGCTTCTGTGGCCATTAAAGTGGCGTAGAAAATGGGATGAAAAAAAAAGGTGAGCATAAAGGTAACTCATGAGTGCAATGAATCTTAAAAAAAAACTGGCATTCTCACTGTCACATTTTAACATCATTGTTGTTCTGGTGGTGTCAGTATAGGATTAGATAAGTTCCCCCTTTTCCCCACTTCCCCGGGATGGTTATCCCTCGCCATATCACCTGAGGTTGGTGCCGACGTAAACACTGAACCAATTCACTCACACTCCAAGCCCATGTGTTCTGAGGTCACCCCATAAGAACATGGCATAAAGAGAATGTTCTGAGCTTACCACTTTATGCTTTGTGGCTGCGTCTATGCTAGCTGAATGGGTAGCGCAAACTGTGTTGGGTTTGAGAAATTCTACATGGGAGATAACTCCGTGACTCTCAAGAGTTATGTTACTTAGTTGATATTTAAAATTCTCCCTGCTTCCCTCTTATTTCCTTTGATATGCATAAAGAGCCACGGAGTCTGTGAACTACGATGATGACAATGGGAATGATGGTGATGATGCTATCGAATTCCACTGCGGATCGAGACTGTGTGACAGGACTGTATTCTACTCTTACTTTCGTTTTATATCCTGGCATCAAGCAGGCCCGAGAGATACAACACCTGTAGTGTTGGTCGGGAAATTTGAGCAACACATTTAATGACGCATCTGTAAAATAGGTAAGACTCGACTGAGTGGTCCCAGTCTCACATACGAGCTTATAGTATGCTCAGCTCAAGGTAGGAGGTTGACGGCCCCCAAAATCCCATAATAGCATTTGAGTGATGGGATTCGAATCATGATCCCATCAGTAATCTGAACACACTTTGCCACATTCAGTAAATCCTATCTCTTTGTCTTTTCTGTATGCCTTCATAAATTCACGCCTTTGCCATCCTTCCAGGAACAGGCTTGTTTGTGAAACTCTCTCTCTCTCTCTCTCTCCCTCCCTTGCTCTCTCCCTCCCTCCCCCCTCTCTCTCTCAAAGAGGAACATACAATCAATAACCTGATTAGAGAATGATGTATGTTTAATACATAAATATGCTTGCATGGCCGTTGTAGCGTGTGCTGCAGAAATAAGAAATTCGTACTATGCATGAACATTTCTTTTCTTCTCACTTTCCTTCTTTGTATAAAGAGCTGGTGGCTTTTGCAGTGTCAGTGTCAGTGTTACTCTCTCCTCTCCCTTTCTCCCTCTCTCTCTGAATTCTCATACAGGTCGGAGCTGCGGTCAAGAAGTCAAGGACAGGTCTTGATACTGGCATGTCTACATCACACATCAACACACCCACAACCACCACCACCCCCCCCCCCAGCATATCCTACAGGCAAAAAACAACAACAAAAACAAACAAACAAATAAAACAAACCAAAAAAAAAAAATACAAACAAAACAAATAACCAAACCCTCACATCACATCACATTACACACACGTCACATCACAACCCCACCACATCACCTATCACAACACACACACACACACACACACACACACACACACACACACACACACACACACACACACATACACACACTCACTCACACACACACACTACACACACTCACATACAACACACGTACACACACATACACACACACAGATAGACACACATACACACACACACAAAACACGTACACACACACAACACACACACACACACACACACGTACACACACACACACAACACAACACACACACATACACACACATTGATACCACACATACAAAAATACCACCACACACACACACACACACACACACACACAACACACACACACACACACACACACACACACACACACACACACACACACACACACACATCAGAACTGACCACAGCGACCACCTCTTTCAATCTCCTGCCTTCACTTTCCCTCCGTCACACTCCGTCAGTGATGCGACTCAACAGGAGATTGGCACCTCCATAGCACGTGACCACGTGATGGCGTGTGAGTGACGTACACCGTCACTGACTTTTCCATGACGAGATTGGTTTGGGGGTGGTAACGAAGACGGTGGCGATGGAAGTGATGATGATGATGGTGGTGGTGACAGGGATGAAGACTGAGTGACTTGCGTGTCTCGATTGGCTGAAAGTGTTGGTTGCTGTGGTGACCAACGGCGCGTGCGAAGGGCAACACTGGCACTGACCTGGATGAGGCAAGATGGCGTGGTCTCAAGACGCGGTAGTATATGTTGACCTTGTGAAGTTTGAGTGGCATTTGCTTGTCGAGTGCCATTTGTGTGTTATGTTTCCAATGATTTGACACTTAACTTGCACCTCTTCTTGGCAAATCACCCCTTTGACTCCTGCATCCTGTCCACCAGCATCCTGCATTGCCAACCATGCCAGCAAAGCAAACTACCTTAATTCCCTCACCTAAACCTCACTTCCTGCAGCAGTGGTGGAAAGCGGGAATCAAAAGTTAAGTTTTTGCAGCTGGTGGATGGGGTGCAGGAATCAAAGGGTTAATGTTTGCGACCCCGATTTCAACTTGCGACAGCTTTCCCACAGTAAGGCTGTTCCTAATAACTCCTCCACCGCAAAATGTCATTAGTAAATTTTGTGCACAAAACCTTTCACAGGGTGAGGGTTTGGAGCAAGGTTATAGTTATAAGTGTTATAACCAATTAGTCTTATTTCGGAGGGAATTGGAGACTGTCACATCGGAAGCTGGAGGGAATGAAGACAGTAACCAGAAAAGTAATGGACGGATTGCAGAGTGACTAAGACAAGAGGGTGAAGAGTTGGGCACAGATAGAAACAGATGGAAGGCCATGACCACCAACGCCGTGTGGCATGGCACTTGATGATGATGATGAATATTCAGGGAGGTAAGCAAGAAAGCCGGATTTCCAATGCACAGAAAAGTGGGTTACAAACGTGATTTTCTAACAGCTCAAATTTTTTTTGTGGCCAGTATAGGATCATTTTTCTTTCCCTCACTGTCATCAGTTTTATTATTGATGTCTTGCCTGCACACTCAAATATGATGAAACGTAGAGAAGTAAAATGATGTCTAATGTACGCTAAAGAAACAATAAAGAGTGTTCCTTTCTTTGGACCAGAAGTTC
>JAPXFY010000450.1:47500-52500 GCA_030674185.1 Monoplex corrugatus | reverse complement strand
CAATCCTGTGGTCAAACCAAAATACAACAATCCTGTGGCAACCACAATACAACAATCCAGTGGTCAAACCAAAATACAACAATCAGTGGTCACACACAATACAACAATCCTGTGGCCAACAAATATAAAATCCTGTGGCAAACAAATACAACAATCCAGTGGTCACACAAATACAACAATTCAGTGGTAAAACCAAAATACAACAATCCAGTGGTCAAACCAAAATATAACAATCCTGTGGCCAAACCAAAATACAACAATCCTGTGGCCAAACCGCAACAATCCAGTGGTCAAACCACAACAATCCAGTGGTCAAACCACAACAATCCAGTGGTCAAACCACAACAATCCAATGGTGAAATCACAAGACAACACAATCCAGTGGTCAAACCAAACCACAACAATCCAGTGGTCAACCCAAAATACAACAATCCAGAGGTCAAACCATAACAATCAAGTGGTCAAACCACAACAATCCAGTGGTCAAACCAAATCACAACAATCCAGTGGTCAAACCAAAATACAACAATCCAGTTGTCAAACCAAAATACAACAATCAGTGGTCAAACCACAAGACAACAATCCAGTGGTCATATCACAAGACAACAATCCATTGGTCAATATCACAAGCATCATCAGTGGTCAAACCACAAGACTAATCCAGTGGTCAATCACAACAATCCAGTGGTCAATATCCAGACAACAATCCAGTGGTCAACACAACACAACAATCCATGGTCACATCACAATACAACAATTCAGTGGTCAAACCAACCACAACAATCCAGTGGTCAATCACAAGACAACACAATCCAGTGGTCAAATCAAAACAATCCAGTGGTCAAACCAATACAACAATCCAGTGGTCAAACCAACCAAGAAACAATCCAGTGGTCAAACCAAAAACAACAATCCAGTGTCAACACAAGATACAACAATCCAGTGGTCAAACAAAGACAACACAATCCAGTGGTCATATCACAAGACAACAATCCAGTGGTCAAATCACAAGACAACAATCCAGTGGTCAATCACAAGACAACAATCCAGTGGTCATATCACAGACTAACATCAGTGGTCAAATCACAAGACAACAATCAGTGGTCAAACCACAAGACAACAATCCAGTGGTCAAACCAGAAGACAACAATCCAGTGGTCAAACCACAACAATCCAGTGATCAAACCACAACAATCCAGTGGTCAAACCACAACAATCCAGTGGTCAAACCACAACAATCCAGTGATCAAACCACAACAATCCAGTGGTCAAACCAAAATACAACAATCCAGTGGTCAAACCACAACAATCCAGTGATCAAACCACAACAATCCAGTGATCAAACCACAACAATCCAGTGGTCAAACCACAACAATCCAGTGGTCAAACCACAACAATCCAGTGGTCAAACCCAACCACAACAATCCAGTGGTCAAACCACAACAATCCGTGGTCAAACCCAACCACAACAATCCAGTGGTCAAACCACAACAATCCAGTGGCCAAACCACAATAATCCAGTGGTCAAACCACAACAATCCAGTGGTCAAACCACAACAATCCAGTGGTCAAATCACAATACAACAATCCAGTGGTCAAATTACAACAATCCAGTGATCAAACCACAACAATCCAGTGGTCAAACCACAACAATCCAGTGGCCAAACCACAATAATCCAGTGGCCAACAACACAACAATCCAGTGGTCAAACCACAACAATCCAGTGGTCAAATCACAATACAACAATCCAGTGGTCAAATTACAACAATCCAGTGGTCAAACCACAACAATCCAGTGGTCAAACCACAACAATCCAGTGGCCAAACCACAAACAATCCAGTGGCAAAACACAACAATCCAGTGGTCAAACCACAACAATCCAGTGGCCAAACCACAATAATCCAGTGGCCAAACCACAACAATCCATGGTCAAATCACAACAATCCAGTGATCAAACCACAACAATCCAGTAATCAAACCAAAATACAACAATCGAGTGGTCAAATTACAACAATCCAGTGGCCAAACCACAATAATCCAGTGGCCAAACCACAACAATCCATGGTCAAATCACAACAATCCAGTGATCAAACCACAACAATCCAGTGGTCAAACCACAACAATCCAGTGATCAAACCAAAATACAACAATCCAGTGATCAAACCACAACAATCCATGGTCAAATCACAACAACCCAGTGATCAAACCACAACAATCCAGTGGTCAAACCACAACAATCCAGTGATCAAACCAAAATACAACAATCCAGTGGCCAAACCACAACAACCCAGTGGTCAAACCACAACAATCCAGTGGCCAAACCACAACAATCCAGTGGTCAAACCACAACAACCCAGTGGTCAAACCACAACAATCCAGTGGTCATATCACCAGACGTTTCCCTGTGGGGATGCTGGGAGGTCTTTCAGTATAAACAGTATCCCCACCTTCTGGAAATTCTGTGCTAGAAATTTCCTCTTTCTGTCACTCTCTTTGTTTCTGCATTGTTCCTTTGCTTTCTGTCATTTCTTCCTGTCATGTTCCGCCTTGCTAGTCCATTCACCTGTATGTGTTTGATAAAGTCTTACTTACTTTGTCTTAGGATTGATAACTGGGTACATGTATTAAGTGCATTTTTGGCTCTAGGGAAATGAGATGTGCGGAAGCAATTTTAGGTAATTTAGGCCCGTTTTTATATGTTTTAGTGTCCTTAGTCATGTTTAAATTTGTATTCAGGTATGGTTCTTTTTAAAATCCTCTGTGTGATAAATTGGATGGAGTGGTCAACGCTAGGGGCATTTCCGTAGATTATGTGTGCAAATGCATTGATAAGTGTACTTAATTTTCTTTTCCTGTTTTACCTGTTGAAGCATTGTAAGTTTTGAAACGGTCATAGCCCTGGAATGGCTGTATGCAGTCTGAGCTTTAAACAAAAATAGGAATAACAATAACAAGACAACAAGGGAGACAATCATTCACAAAAATAAGAATAACAATAACAAGACAACAAGGGAGACAATCATTCACAAAAATAAGAATAGCAATAACAAGACGACAAGGGAGACAATCATTCACAAAAATAAAAATAACAATAAAAACAAGACAACAAGGGAGACAATCATTCACAAAAATAAGAATAACAATAACAAGACAACAAGGGAGACAATCATCACACAAATAAGAATAACAATAACAAGACAACAAGGGAGACAATCATTCACAAAAATAAGAATGACAATAACAAGACAACAAGGGAGACAATCATTCACAAAAATAAGAATGACAATAACAAGACAACAAGGGAGACAATCATTCACAAAAATAAGAATAACAATAACAAGACGACAAGGGAGACAATCATTCATCATCACAGCGGTTTCGAAAAGACGAATTCAAGCCATAGAAACGACATCTATAGCAAGACAGTCTAAACGTCAGATACACTGATCATATCACCAATGAACACGTGCGTCAAACCATCAAGCAGTACACTGGACCATTTGAAAATCTGCTGACATCAGTTTAATTTAACCCTTTGACTCCCGCAACCTATCCACCAACTGGAAAAAAAATTAACCTTTTGACTCCCTCACTTCCTGCAGGAAGCTGGTTGATAGGGTAAGGGAGTCAAAGGATTAATTGTTTGCTTTGCTAACATGGTTGACAATGCAGGACGCTGGTGGACAGAGTGCGGGAGTGAAAGGGTTAAGAAAAAAAAAACACTATGTAATAATATCCAATGGCCTTTCTAAGTCATTCCTGCAGGGAACTGTTGAGAGAAGGAGACGGAAAGGACGATAGAAAAACGATGGCGTGGCGACAGTGCGGAATGGACAACTATTTGCAAAGACCCAGTCTTTGGCACACAACCGATAGAACTGGAGGGACCTAGTGAACAGTTCTTTAGTATAGTATGGCACCCCAATGACTTCTCCTGGAGTTGATGAGAAAAAGAAAAAGAAGAAGGAGGAGGAGAAGAAAAAGAAGAAAAAAAGAGGAGGAGGAGGAGAAGAAGAAGAAGAAGAAGAAGAAGAAGAACAACAACAACAACAACAACAAGAACAACAACAACAAGAACAACAACAACAACAACAAGAAGAACAAGAAGAAGAAGAAAAAGAAGAAGAAGAAAAAAAAGAAGAAGAAGAAGAACAAGAACAAGAACAAGAACAAGAACAAGAACAAGAAGGTGGAGGAGGAGAAGAAGAAGAAAGAAAAGAAGAAGAAGAAGAAGAAGAACAAGAACAAGAAGAACAAGAAGAAGAAAAACAAGAACAAGAACAAGAACAAGAACAAGAGCAAGAGCAAGAACAAGAAGAACAAGAACAAGAACAAGAAGATTACCAAAGCATTGCTCCAATCAAAGGGCAACAATTTCTGAAAGGAAGAATATCATCATGGCTTGACCATCTTGTTAATAACCCTAACGTTAACAGTCTGCCAGCTAGCTAGCTAGCTATATAACTTGCTTCCTTGTTGCACGTGCATAGATAATTCTGCTGACGGCCATGTTCACACGTGCACGCTGTGTGAATTATGTATTCAACCTGTCAGCAAGGGTGTCATGCCCTGCTCTGTGTGTGTGTGTGTGTGTGTGTGTGTGTGTGTGTGTGTGTGTACGTGTGTGTACGTGTGTGATTGTATATGTGTGACACACAGTGACAGAGAAGCGAGGGACGCTTAGTCAAGCCAAGTAACATTAATTTTCAGTAGACGTGTTACAGGCAGTTTTGTTATTCCAGTGATTTTTTTTCATAAGCAAACCCCCTTCGCCTCCCTCCGCCCACTCAACACACAAACACACGGAAAGAGAGACGAAGAGCAAGTGAGCCAGAGATTCCACTGCAAGGAGAGAGAGAGAGAGAGAGAGAGAGAGAGAGGAGAGAGAGAGAGAGAGAGAGAGGAGAAGAGAAGAAAAAGAGAGAGAGGAGGAAGAAACAGAGAGAGGGGGTGGAGAAAGAGAGAGAGAGAGGGGCACAAAGAGAGAGGAGAGAGAGAG
>JAPXFY010000450.1:10000-17500 GCA_030674185.1 Monoplex corrugatus | reverse complement strand
AATGAATGAATGAATGAATGAATGAATGAATGAATAAATGAATGAATAAATGAATAAATGAATGAATGAATGAATGAATAAATAAATGAATGAATGAATGAATGAATAAATGAATGAATGAATGAATAAATGAATGAATGAATGAATAAATAAATGAATGAATGGATGAATAAATAAATGAATGAATCAATGAATGAATAAATGAATGAATGAATGAATCAATGAATGAATAAATGAATAAACGAATGAATGAATAAATGAATGAATGAATAAATGAATGAATGAATGAATCAATGAATAATGAATGAATGAATAAATGAATAAATGAATGAATGAATGAATAAACGAATGAATAACTGAATGAATAAATGAATAAATGAATGAATGAATGAATAAATGAATGAATAAATGAATGAATGAATGAATGAATGAATGAATAAATGAATGAATGAATGAATAAATAAATGAATAAACGAATGAATGAATAAATGAATGAATGAATAAATGAATGAATAAATGAATGAATAAATGAATAAATGAATAAATGAATGAATGAATGAATGAATGAATAAAGGAACGAATGAACAGTCGAACGAGCAAACGAATTGATGAATTAATGGGGTAATGGTGCAGTGTAGCTGTCTCACTTTGCATAGGAACACGTCGTAATCGGTCCTAGTCCTAACCCCAAACCTTCACCTCCACGACTGGTTATCTCCGAGAACAGAATGCCCACCCAAAGTGTGAAGGTTAGGGGTAGGGTTAATGTTAAGGTTAAAACTGACATTAGCCTTGTCAAAAACAAGTCAAGTCCAACCGTGTGTATTCATGCACGAAATCTGCAGAGGGAGGAGCGAGAGAGACCCCTATACTGCCCGATTATCCAGAGATAAAAGAAAGGATTAACGGTTTAACTCCCGCACCCTGTCCACCAGCAACCTGCATTGTCAGCTATGCTATCAAAACAAAAGCGTAACCCTGTGATTCCCTCACCCTTTCCACACCAGCATTCTGCGGGAAAAATGGTAAAAAAAAGAGTGAGGGAGTCAAAGGGTTCAGTTTTTTTGTTTTTTTTTTGCAGTTGGTAGACAGGCATTCAAAGGGTTAATCAAGGAATGAACGAATAAATGAATGAACAAATAAAACCAAACCTATTTTCTTTCACCAGACAGGAAATGGCGTACAGTTGACTGGACGGGTGAAGGAGAGGTCACGTCCCACAGTCTGACAGGGCTGGTTGCACTCCGGTAATGCAAATTCCATTCACGTTACCTGAGAGGAAAACATTTCCCGAGGGAGTGAAAATGTTTTAGAATGAATACATGAATGAACACCCAGAATGAATTAAATGAATGAACACCTAGAATGAATGAATGAATGAATGACTGAATGAATGAACGATTCAATGAATGAACGCACTCAAGAAAATGTTGCAAATGGTCGATTTACGTCCCCTGAAGTAACAAAGTAATGGTGTTTTAAAGGTGAGGAAAGAATCTCAAATAAATGGATGAAAGACAGACTGACAGACGGACAGACAGACAGACAGACAGACAGACAGACGGACAGACAGACAGACAGACAGACAGACAAACAAAAAAACAAAAAAAACAAAAAAGCAAACAAACAAACAAACAAACAAACAATCAAAAACAAACAAACAAACAAACAAAATGATGAAGCCGCTCTATAATCTCCCTTTTCATACAAACAATTGCACAAATACAAGAAATGTTTGTTTTTGACACAAGCGTTTTTCATTACAATTCTCCACGCAGGTGAAAAACGAAAACAGATCTTGAATTGCGTGATTTTATTTTTCGTGGTTGTGTTGGACACACACACACACACACGCACACACACACACACACACACCTACACACACACACACACACACACACACACACACACACACACACTATATATATATATATATATATATATATATATATATATATATATATATATGTATATGTATCATATACAGACACACGCATATGTATACATATACAAATGCAGCCTATGTACACACAATATTGAAGGTTCATCCATGACGAGCTGTGAAACTCGGATCCACATATTTCTGCCACAGACACACACACACACATGCGCGCGCGCACACACTCACACGCACACACACACACACACACACACACACACACACACACACACACACACACACACACACATACACACACACACACATATATATATATATGTGTATATATATATATATATATACATATACATATACATATATATATACATATATATATATGTATACACACGCACATACATATATATATACATATGTATATATATATATAATATGTATATATATATGCATATATGCATATGAAGAGAATATTTCGTACCGACTCTGTATATATATATATATATATATATATATATATATATATATATATATATATATATATATATATATATACAGAGTCGGTACGAAATATTCTCTTCATTTTCTTAAAACAGGAAGATAAAAAACAAAAAACAACCATAAAGTGAATGATTGATTGAATGAATGAAATATTAAACAAACGAATGAACGAATAAATGAATATGCAAAGAGAGATACAAATAACTAAATAAGCAGTTTACTGAGTGAGTGAATAAATGAAAAAAAACGAAACAAACGAATGAACGATTTATGAATGAATGAATGAATGAACGAACAAACGAATGACAGAATGAACTGGAGTATTTTTGTATCAGAGAGGAAGTGGCGCCAGACTGGCAGAAAGAGTGAGGGAGGGGTGATGTTTCACACTGCCACAGGGGGTGGCTGATTGCGCTTCGTAAATTTAGTTACATGCAGCCATGCCATATTCTCTGCTTGATGTTTGTCAGTTAAAGTGGCAAATTCGTGTGGACATTTTTTTTTTTGAGAGACAGAAAAGCACTTGTGAATGAACGAATAAACAAATGAATGGATGGATGAATGAATGAATGAACTTACGAACGAACGAATCAAAGAACGAATGAATGAATGAACGAACGAACGAGCGAGAGAGCGAGCGAACGAAGGAAGGAAGGAACGAAGGAACGAACGAATGAATCAATCAATGAACGAATGACTGAATGACTGAATGAATGAAGGAAGGAAGGAATGAAGGAAGGAAGGAACGAAGGAAGGAAGGAACGAAGGAAAGAACGAATGAATCAATCAATGAACGAATGACTGAATGAATGAATGAAGGAAGGAAGGAACGAAGGAAGGAAGGAAGGAAAGAACCATCGAACGAACGAACGAACGAACGGTCGAACGAACAAACAAACGAACAAACGCACGAACGAATGAATGAAGGAATGAATGAATGAATAAATCAATGAATCAATGAAATCAACCAACCAACCAACCAACCAACCAACCAACCAACCAACCAACCAACCAACCAACCAACCAACCAAGCAATCAAGCAACCAAGCAACCAGGCAACCAACCAACCAACCAACCAACCAACCAACCAATCAACCAACCAACCAGTCAGTCAGTCAGTCAGTCAGTCAGTCAGTCAGTCAGTAAGTAAGTCAGTCAATCAATCAATCAATCAACGGGAAAACATGACTGACTATCTAACCGACTGACTGATGCCAATACATATTTTTTTAATGCTTATCTGATGATAACTGGTCTGATGATGAATATATATATGTGTGTGTGTGTGTGTGTGTGTGTGTGTACGTGTGTGTGTGTGAGTGTGTGTGTGTGTGTGTGTGTGTGTGTGTGTGTGTGTGTGTGTGTGTGTGTGTGTGTGTGCATATATGTTTATTTATATATGGAAGGTCTCAAAGAAAAACGATGGTATATTAATGGAAGAACAAACAAACGAACAATCGAACAAATGAATGAGTTAACCGATGTCTCATAAACTACAATTTCAGTTGCTATTTAAGTTTCTCAAGATATCGTCTCCGCACTAGGAATACGCACTGTCGCCAACACACTTCATATCACAGAGAAAATTCAAAGACTACACACACTCGCTAACCCCGAATTATGCAAAGACCAATGCAATGAATATGGACATGTAAACGAAGAAAAAAAAAATCCGAAAAAACCAAAATATCAATCAAAGGGTGCTTCATGACCTCAATATAACTGGTGTCTCAATAAAATAACAAACAAATAAACCAAGAAAACAAAACAAACAACAACAACAAAACAAAACATTTCAATAATACTCTTTCAGATTTTTTTTAAACCAAAGTATTATTTATTTGTGTGTGTGTGTGTGTGTGTGTGTGTGTGTGTGTGTGTGTGTGTGTGTGTGTGTGTGTGTGTGTGTGTGTGTGTGTGTGTTGTTGTTGTTGTTGTTATTGTTGTTATTGTTGTTATTGTTAAGTTTGAGAATAAAGAAACAACAACAATAACAAAAACAATAACACCAACAATAACAACAACAGGAACAACAACAACAACACACACACACACACACGCACAGACACACACATATATATATGTATGTATATGCACATATGTATATCCTTGACTGAATAATATTACAATACTGGTGGGTTTTGATGGCTGTGCTGTTGTAGTTTCCCAGTTGCACGGAGGTTTGAATGAGAAATGCGTAGATTTGCTCTATTTCATCTTCTTCTTATAATGATAATAATAATAATAATAATGATAATAATAATATTAATAATAGTAATCATTATCATCATTGTTATTATTGTTCATTTTCATATGAAAAGATAAAATACAGAATGGCTTGACTGTTTTGTTTTTATGCTTCTGACACAAATAACAAAATGACATGTTATAGGCACTTGAGATCTGTCCTCTTTTCTTTCATCGAGGTTATTCAACTTTCAACCGTCCATCCTCTCCCTCCTCTCTCCCTCCTCCTCTCTCCCTCCTCTCTCCCTCCTCCCCTTTCACCTCCAACTTACCTGTCCCTTCCGTCCCCTTCAACTTCCACCCCATTTGAAAGATCGCATACCACATCTGTTACCTGCATTGATCCACATTCTCCACCTTTGTCGGTTCTTCGTCTTCATCTTCTGTGCTTGTTTTCCTTTCTTCTTTGCGGTCTCCCTCTCTGTGTCTGCTTGTTTGTTTGTGTGTTTGTTTGTCTGTTTGTTTGTCTGTCTGTCTGTCCGTCCGTCTGCCCGCTTGTCTGTCTGTGTGTCTGTGTCTCTGTCCGTCCGTCTGCCTGCTTGTTTGTGTGTTTGTATGTCTGTCTTCTCTGTCTGTGTCTCTGTCCGTCCGTCTGCCTGCTTGTTTGCCTGTGTAGCTGTCTGTCTTTCTGTTTTCTGTCTGTCTGTCCATCTGTCTGTTTGTCTGTGTATCCGTCTGTCCACCTGTGTCTGCTTGTCTTGGTGACTGTCTTTCTACTTGTCTGTCTGTCGTGCTGTCTTTCTGTCTGTCTGTCTGTCTTGCTGTCTTTCTGTTTGTCGGTCTGTCTGTCTGTCTGCTTGTCTATCTGTCTGTCTGTCGTGCTGTCTTTCTGTTTGTCTGTCTGTCTGTCTTGCTGTTTTTCTGCTTGTCTGTCTGTCTTGCTATCTTTCTGCTTGTCTGTCTGTCTGTCTTGCTGTCTTTCTGCTTGTCTGTCTGTCTATCTGTCTGCTTGTCTATCTGTCTGTCCGTCCGTCTGCTTGTCTATCTGTCTGTCCATCCGTCTGCTTGGCTGGCTGTCTGTCTTTCTGCTTGTCTATTTATCTGTCTGACTGTCTATCTGCCTGCTTGCTTGTCTGTCTGTTTCTCTTTCTGCCTGTGTTTCTTTTCTATTTTTTTCCCTTCTAATGCTCCTGTTCTCCATTTTGTTTCTTCTTCTTTATCATCTGCATCTCTTTCGTCGTTGTCGTCGTTATCTTCGTTGTTGTCGTCATCGTTATAATCATCATTATCACCATCGTCATCTTCTCCACTCTTTGTCTTATTGTTCTTCCTTTTTCTTCGCCATCATCGTTGTCAGCATTATTGTCGTAGTCGTTATTATCCTCGTCATCATCTTCTCCTCTTTCTTGTTTCTTTTATTCTATACATGTGTTTTTTATTTCCCCTTTGCATAATAGATGGGTAGGTAGATTGACTGATAGAAAGAAAGACAGACAGACAGATAGATAGATAGATAGACAGACAGATAGATAGATAGATAGATAGATAGATAGATAGACAGATAGATAGATAGATGGATGGATTGATAGATAGATATATAGGTAGATAGATAGATAGATAGATAGATAGATAGAGACAGACAGACAGACAGACAGAGACAGAGATAGATACAGACAGACAGACAGAGAGACAGATGTGTGTGTATGTGTGTGTGTGTGCATATGTAGATGTATATGTAGATGTAGATGTGTACTATATTAATTTTAAATAACCAGTTACAAGCGCTTAGACTTAAAGCAATTTCGAAGAAAGGAAAAGAAGACATATTGATACTTCTTACCAAACGTCAGGGTTTTTTTTTTCTCTCTAGTGAGTCCAAGGGATCTAATGTGTGTCTCACTTTTTGGCAATCGGTTTTGAGGGTACTGCTGTATGTCTCAATGTCTGGCAAACAGTCTAAGAGATCTGTTATCTCAGTACTTGACAGTTAACCTAAAGGATCTATTGATTGTCTCAGGTTTTTTTTTATTAGCCATTCTGAGGGATCTTTTTTGTGTTGTTGGTTTCTGTTAGTCTGAGCGATATCCTGTGTTTCGCTGTTTTTTTGTGTGTTTTTTTAGAGTCAGTTTGAGGGATTTATTGCGTGTCACATTTTTTGGCTGTCAGTATGATGAATCAGCTGTGTGTCAGTTTTTTTTCTGTTTTTTTGTGTGGGTTTTTTTGTTTTTTGTATATTCATTCTGTCTGTCGTCTTTTTTAGCTTCTCCTTTGTCCTTGTCGTCGTGTTTCTCCTCTGATTTCTTTGTTTCCTTGCTTCTTTCTTTGCTTCTTTCTTTCTTTCTTTCTTTCTTTCTCTTTTCGTTTTTTCCTTCTTTGTGTTTTCATTCTCCTCAACTTCTGTTTTCCTGTTTTTCTTTTCTTTGTATTTTTCTTGCCATTCCTCTTCTTCCACCTTCATTCTCCTCCTCATCTTCCTCCTCCTCCTCCTCCTCCTCATCATCATCATCGCGTTGTTGTCGTCGTCCTCGTTGCCGTCGTCGTCGTCGTCGTCGTCGTCATCATCATCATCATCATCATCATCATCGTCATCATCATCGTCATTATTATTTTTGTCTTCTTTTCTCTTCATCTTATTCTTCTTCCTGATTCGTTTGTTCTTCCTTCTTCTGCTTCTTCTTTTGTTGTTGTTGTTGTTTGTTTGTTTTGTTTGTTCGTCTTTACTCTTGTCTTTCTTGTTGTTCTTGTTGTTTTCCCGTTTATTCCTCTCCTGTTTCTGATCTTTTGTCTTTCTTTGTTTTTGTTGTTTTTTGTTGTTGTTGTTGTTTTTTCTGTCTTTTTCTAGTTGTTTTTCCTTCCCCTTCCTCCCGTTTCTTTTCTTTCTTTCCCTCTCTTTCAGTTTCTACTACTCCTGCTTCTGT
>JAPXFY010004504.1:5000-10000 GCA_030674185.1 Monoplex corrugatus | reverse complement strand
TGTTCCCAGTACATATTTCTGATTATTCGTAGATCTTTTCCATCAACATTGAGTCTCTCCAGTTGGTTGATCAATTCTTCATGTCTTACCCGATCGAAAGCCTTGGTATAGTCAACAAAGCATAAATACAAATCCTCATTCATCTCTATTGACCTCTCTATGATAGTTCTTAGGATATACATGGCATTAATAGTTCCTTTCCCTTCCACAAATCCACACTGTTCTTCTGCTATTTCTCTTTTGATTCTATTCCTTGTCCTCATCATGATTATTTTTAACAGGATTTTTGTTTCATGACTCATCAAACTGATTGTGCGATGGAGTTCGCATTCTATAGCCCCTGTCTTCTTTGGAAGTGCAATGAAAATTGATTTTGACATATCTTTGGGGATTTTTCCAGTGTCGTAAATTTTATTTAGGAGGACTATTATTTTTTCTATGCCAAATTCCTCCAGGGCTTCAATCATCTCTGTAGTAATGTTGTCTGGTCCTGGGGATTTTCCTGGTTTCATCTTTTTCAGTGCTGCTCTAACTTCATCTTTCATTATGGGTGGTCCTTCAAAGTTCTTTTTCATAATGTGTTCTTCGTTTCTGTCATCCTCAAAAAGGTCTATAATGTACTCTCCCCATCTGTCCAATATTTTGTCTTTTTCCATGATAAGCGTGCCATCTTTCGATTTTAAGCAACCAGTTGATGTGCATGTATTTTTCCTCTGGACAATTTCTTCAATTCGTCTGTACGTACCCTGAGGATCCATTTTGTGTTGGTCTTCTATTTCTTTGCATTTTGTGTTCAGCCAAGCTTCCTTAACTTCATTGCACCTATTCCTGATTTCTTTGTTTATCTTCCTGTATATCTCCTCGTTTCTCTTTGCCCTCCTCCTTTCCGTCATCAAGCCCAAAATTTCATTAGGCATCCAGCTCTACCTGTGACGTTAGTGCATATGGAATTCGTTTCAAGCGCGGAGACGTCGTCTAGAGAGTGAGGCCCTTGAGCCTGTGGGAGAAGCTGTACAGGCCTGTGGATATGCTGCAGAAGACGACCTGTTTCATCCTGGAGACTTAACTCCAAGTGTGACGACCAACAAGAAGAACAATGGTACTTATTTTCATCATCATCATGTGCCCTACCGCATGACGTTGGCGATCATGACCCTCCATACGAATCTATCCCTTGTCGTTGCAAATACATCTCCCACCCTCTCTGTCCACAGCCACCCTGCAAGTCCGTCCAGTATTTTTCTCCCTGTTTCTACCTGGTGTTCTCTTTTCCTCCAGCTTTCCTGTTGTGACCGAGTGATCTAATTTCTCTTTTCCATAAAATGTCCTATTATGTGTTGCTTTTCTTTTCCTAATCTTCTTTATTAATGATCTTCTTGTGTCTGCCTTCTTCAAGACTATCTCGTCTGTTTTCTTTTCTTGTCCGTGGAACTTTCAACATTCTTCTTCTAAAAGAAACCACATTTCAGTTGCCTTTTTTTTTTTTTTAATAAAGGCAAAAACGAATGGCAAAAAGCAATTTTCAAACTTGCCGTTGCTACTCTGCACAAATGATAAAAGCTTAAAACAAAAACAAAACAAAAACCAGATAGACTGACAGACAAGACACAAACAAACAGACAGACAGACAAACAGACAAACAGACAAACAGACAGACAGACGGACGGACAGAGACGAACACGAGTTTTTCGAGCCGAAAGTCGAATGACGTGCAGGCGTCCAGAAACCAAGTAAGACATTATCTAAGCATAGTTTGCGTCTTGACTCATTCCTAGTGGATTGTTGTTGCTGTCGTGATCACACTAAGATTCTTGAGATAATGTTGATGTGGGTAGCTGTTTGCGTGTTGCCGTGACGTCAATCAGTGTAGCCGACATCAACGGTTTGCCATGTTTGAGTGAAAAGACGATGAAGATTTGCATGGTGATGTTTGTTATTCATCGTTTCATTCCTTTAAGGTTAGATTAAGATTAAGATAATATGCTCTCTATAATTTTCCATTGCTTTTATTCTTTCTCCCCATTTATAGCCATGCGTGTGTGTGTGTGTGTGTGTGTGTGTGTGTGTGTGTGTGTTGTGTGTGTATGTGTGTGTGTGTGTGTGTGTGTGTGTGTGTGTGTGTGTGTGTGTGTGTGTGTGTGTGTGTGTGTGTGTGTGTGTGTGTGTGTGCGTGCATGTGTGTGCGTTCGTGCGTGTGTGTCAGTTCAGCGCTTAGATTTGATTTTATCAAGATTTTGCGCTATATAAATATTGTAATTATTATTAATATTATTATGATTTCATCACGGGGAAAAAAGAAACATGGGGTATGTATTAAAACCTTTAGTGTAATACACCGGTTGATGTTTGATAGGGTGCATTAACCTACGTTGGTTCGTTCCAACGGCAAACCGGTAGAACTGGCTGGGTACACAATGCTGATACAAAGTACTGTGTTACCGGTAGAACTGGCTGGGTACACAATGCTGATACAAAGTACTGTCTTACCGGTAGAACTGGCTGGGTACACAATGCTGATACAAAGTACTGTGTTACCGGTAGAACTGGCTGGGTACACAATGCTGATACAAAGTACTGTGTTACCGATAGAACTGGCTGGGTACACAATGCTGATACAAAGTACTTGTGTTACCGATACAACTGGCTGGGTACACAATGCTGATACAAAGTACTGTGTTACCGGTAGAACTGGCTGGGTACACAATGCTGATACAAAGTACTGTGTTACCGATAGAACTGGCTGGGTACACAATGCTGATACAAAGTACTGTGTTACCGATAGAACTGGCTGGGTACACAATGCTGATACAAAGTACTGTGTTACCGATAGAACTGGCTGGGTACACAATGCTGATACAAAGTACTGTGTTACCGATACAACTGGCTGGGTACACAATGCTGATACAAAGTACTGTGTTACCGGGTAGAACTGGCTGGGTACACAATGCTGATACAAAGTACTGTGTTACCGATAAACTGGCTGGGTACACAATGCTGATACAAAGTACTGTGTTACCGTAGAACTGCTGGGTACACAATGCTGATACAAAGTACTGTGTTACCGATAGAACTGGCTGGGTACACAATGCTGATACAAAGTACTGTGTTACCGATACAACTGGCTGGGTACACAATGCTGATACAAAGTACTGTGTTACCGATAGAACTGGCTGGTACAGACTGCTGATACAAAGTACTGTGTTACCGATAGAACTGGCTGGGTACACAATGCTGATACAAAGTACTTGTGTTACCGGACGAAGGAACAGTATAAGTTTGGTTACATAATGGTGGGTACACATCTGATAAGACTGGTTGATCAATGTGGAACAGCTGAAAAGGTGGATAAGGTGGATTCATCTTCTCTTGGTAGTGTATTGTTTTTTTTTGTTTTTTTGTGTGGGTGTGTGTGTTTGTGTGTGGGTAATGTTAGTTTTTGTGGGGTTTGTTTTGTGTCAGGGGGTTGTGTACTGTTTATAAGTGGTAATGTAAATTTTCGAGAAGGGGTAATGTGATCAGTTGTGTGATACGGCTTAAATGTGTCAAACGGTACGTAAATGGTGGGTACACAATGTGATCAAGTACTGTGTTCGTAGAATGGCTGGACAAGCTGATACAGTATGTTTACGTAGACAATGTGGGAAACTACAAAGTCTGTCGTAATGGCTGGGTAAATGGATAAATATGTGTTACCGTAACTGTGTCCAGTGATACAAAGTACTGTGTACGTCACTGCTGGTACCAAGCTATAAAGTACGTACCGTAGAATGGTGGGTACATGCTGATACAAGTATGTGTCGTGACTGGTGGTCAAACTAAAAAGTATGTGTTGTAAATGTCACAGCTATCAAGTCTGTGTCGTATGCTGTACACAATGCTGATCAGTAGTTCGGAACGCGGTAACAAGTAAATATTGTTACATAATGGTGGGCACATTGATAAAAGTATGTGGGTAGCTGCTGGTATGCTGATCAAATAGTGTACCGAAACGGTTCACATGTGATAAAAGACGTGAGTAGAATGTGGTATGTATACAAAGTATGTGTTAGTAAATGTGGGTACATGCTATACAAAGTACTTTACCATACACTGGCTGGGTAATGTGTAAGTTGTGTTGTAATGGTGGGTATGTGATAAAGTTGTGTTAGTGAATGGTGGTATGTGTAGCTGTGTTCGTAGGGCTGGGTCTGCTGTCAGTATTGTGTTACGATCACTGGCTGGGTACACAATGCTGATCAGTATTGTGTTACGATAAATGGGTACACAATGTGATAAAAGTTGTTTACCGAAAACTGGCTGGTACAAATGTGATACAAAGTACTGTGTTACGTACAACTGGCTGGGTACACAATGCTGATACAATACTGTGTTACGAACAATGGCTGGGTACACAATGCTGATAAAAGTACTGTGTTACGTAAATGCTGGGTACACAATGCTGATACAAAGTACTGTTTACCGTAAACTGGCTGGGTACACAATGCTGTACAAAGTATGTGTTACCGATAAACTGGCTGGGTACACATGCTGATACAAAGTATGTGTTACCGATAAATGGCTGGGTACACAATGCTGATACAAAGTATGTGTTAGATACAACTGGCTGGTACACAATGCTGATACAAAGTATGTGTTACCGTAAATGGGGGTACACAATGTGATACAAAGTACTGTGTTACGATAAACTGGCTGGGTAACAATGCTGATACAAATCTGTGTTACCGATAGAATGGTGGGTACAAATGCTGATACAAAGTATGTGTTACGTAACTGGCTGGGTACACAATGCTGATACAAAGTATGTGTTACCGATAACTGGCTGGGTACAATGCTGATACAAAGTACTGTGTTACCGTAAACTGGTGGTCACAATGTGATACAAAGTACTGTGTTACGATAAATGGTGGGTACACAATGTGATACAGTTGTGTTACCGTAAACTGGTGGGTACACAATGCTGATACAAAGTACTGTGTTACGAATGTGTAATGTTAAAATAT
>JAPXFY010004503.1:0-7500 GCA_030674185.1 Monoplex corrugatus | reverse complement strand
GTTCATTCATTCATTCATTAATTCATTCATTCATTCATTCATTCATTCATTATTCAGTCAGTCACTCAGTCAGTCAGTCAGTCAGTCAGTCTGTCATCCATTCATTCATTCATTCGTTTGTTTGTTCGTTGTTCGTTCGTTCGTTTTTCGATCGTTCGTTAAGCTTCGTTCATTCATTCATTCATTCATTCATTCAGTCAGTCAGTCAGTCAGTCAGTCAGTCAGTCAGTCATCAGTCCAGTCAGTCAGTCAGTCAGTCAGTCAGTCAGTCATTCTATTCATTATATTTTTTTTATGTATTTATGTTTTATGTATTTCTTTTTTGTCATCGGTCATTCAGTTCAGTTCATCATCAGTCATTCATCATATCATCATCATTCAGTCAGTCAGTCTGTCATCCATTCATTCATTCGTTCAATATTCGATCATTCATTCATTTTGTTTTGTTTCGTTCGTTCGTTCGTTCGTTCATTCTTCATTATTCATTCATTATTCATTCATTATTCATTTATTCATTCATTATTCATTCATTTATTCATCAGTCAATCAGTCAGTCAGTCAGTCAGTCGTCAGTCCGTTATTTGTTTATTTATTTATTTATCTATTTATGTATTTATTTGTTTATTCATTTTTATTTTATATTTATTATTAATCTATCTATTTATTTAGCCATCTATTCATTTATCTATTTATTTATCTGTTTATTTATTCATTCATTTATTCATTCATTTATTTATCTATTTGTTTATTTGTTTTCGTTCATTTGTTTATTGTTCGTCCATTGTTTGTTTGTTTGGTTGATTCGTTGTTTCTTCGTTTCTTTGTTTGTTTATTAATGTAAATATTAATGTACACATTTATCTTTTCATCTGTTTGACTTTCAGACAGGTGAGGGAGAACGATTCATCCTTCTTTCCCATTTTTTTCTGACTTTTATTCATGAATAAACTGATTCAATATTCATTTATTTATTCACGTATGCATTTATCTATATTTTGTTTATTCGAATTGGAAATGGTTAAGGCAGTATGATTGATATTCTTTTTGTTTTCCTGCTGTATTTATTTCTTCTTGTTTGCCTTTTGAGATGGTTGGATTTCTTTCTTCCTTTACGTGTGTGTTTCTGTGTGTGTGTGTGTGTGTGTGTGTGTGTGTGTGTGTGTTGTGTGTGTGTGTTGTGTGTTATGTGTTGTGTTGTGTGTTGTGTGTATGTGTGTTGTGTGTATGTGTGTGTGTGTGTGTGTGTGTGTGTGTGTGTGTATGTGTGTGTGTGTGTGTATGGGGTTGTGTGTGTGTGTATGTGTGTATGTGTGTGGTGTGTGTTGTGTGTGTGTGTGTGTGTGTTGTGTGTGTGTGTGTGTGTGTGTGTGTGTGTGTGTGTGTGTGTGTGTGTGTGTGTGTGTGTGTGTTCGTTATTTATTTTAAAGTCTATTCACATGTGTACTTTTAGACCAAAAAGTTTCTAAAATTTGTGAAAAAGGATAAATAAATACATAGATGACAAGACAAGACAAGACAAGACCAGACAAGACCAGACAAGGTAAGATAAGATAAAGAGGTGTTTGTTGGTGTGTGTGTGTGTGTGTGTGTGGTGTGTGTGTGTGTGTGCGTCGTGCGCGCGCGCCGCGCGGGTGTGTGACTGTTTGCATGTCAGTCTGTGACAAAACTGTGTGAACAAAATTCTCTTCAATTTTTACATTTGGATCTGTATTAAATTTGAGACAACTCTGCGAACTCTTGAGGAGTTATTGTTATTGTTATTATTATTTTTGTTTAAAGCCCAGGTGATTGCGAAGAGCCATATCAGGGCTGTAACCTGTTTCAAAACATACGCAATACTTCAACAGGGGAAAAAAAAGAAAAATTAAGTACACATATTGATGCATTCGCGCATTTAATCTAAGGAGATGCCCCTGGTGTTGACCACTCCGTCCAATTATCACACAGGGGATTTAAGAAACACACCTGAATACATTTGAAACATAACTAAGGACACTAAAACATATATAAAAACCGGCTTAAATTACCTAAAATTGCGTCCGCATGTCTCACCTTCCTAGAGCCAAAAATGCACTTAATGCATATACCCAATTATCAATCCTAAGAGAAAATACGTAAGACTTTACCAAAGACATACAGGTGAACCGACCAGAAAGACAGAAAATGATAGGAAGAATTGACAGAAAGCAAAGGAACAAGGCAGAAACACAGAGAATGACAGAAAAGAGGAAATTTCTTGCATAGAATTCATTCATTCATTCATTCATTCATTCATTCATTCACTCTATTCATTTATTCCTGTATTTATTTATGTATTTGTTTGCTGCTATGTTTATTTATTTATTTGTTTATTCATCTTTTTCATCATTCATTCATTCATTCATTCATTCATTCATTCATTCATCTTCTTTCTTTCATCCATTTGTTTGTTTGTTTGTTTATCTTTCTGTTCAGATATTCATTGCATTTGTGTGTTCCATTTGTGGACGTCTGCCAGTTCAAGAGGACATGCAAATATGGCCGCTGATTTGATGTACGTCTTTTCCAAGGGCTATGGCATTTCTCTGCCGTTAATATTCTAACAAAGTGCTATTCTTTCTGTCAACGTACACATTTTTCCTAGATTAACTGCTATTTCTTTCTTGCTCCGCAAAAGCGCTATGCATATATAGGTCGTTCCCAATGGAAACTGTTTTGACAGAGAGGCCGCGCCGGCGCTCGCGCGCGCAGGCAAGTTTGTGCGTATGCATGCGCGAACGGATCTGGCTTTTCGGGAAGTAGCCTAACGAATGAATAAATTTCCACAAGAACAACCAACGCAAGAGCGCCATTTGCTTCATAGCATTTGGGGAAAAAAAAAGGAACAGTTGATATTAAATCATTGTTTGCGTTTCATTGACTTCATTTAACTTTCTCTCTCCCCCACCACCCCTAAACCCACCCCCTCCCAGCCACCCATCCCTCTGATGTTGTTTTCCAATTTGGCTTCTTAATCAGCAGGGGAGGTAATTCTATCACACTTAATCGTTATTGCCTCCCTTGTAACAGTATGAGTGATAGCTTACTTCGGGCTAGTGTTTTTACGTGGAGAAAAATGCAGGTTATTAGAATTTAGATCAATCTCTAAAGTGCGTGCCTGCGAGCGTCTTTTTTTTTTTTATCAGTTTGCCTGTTTGTGCATTCTTTTGATGTTTTCTGTCAATAGTTTATCTTCCGTGGCCATGTTTGGCACGACGTAAATATCATTTAATTACATAGGGACAGGCCTACGTACGTGTGAGGAGCAAACTTATATCAGACGATAACACTGTGTGTGTGTGTGTGTGTGTGTGTGTGTGTGTGTGTGTGTGTGTGTGTGTGTGTGTGTGTGTTGTGTTGTGTTGTGTTTTTGTGTGTGGTGTGTGTGTGTGTGTGTGTGTGTGGTGTGTGTGTGTGGTGTGTGTGTGTTGTGTGTGTTTGTTGGTTGTTGTGTGTGTAGTGTGTGCGTGCGTGCGTGCGTGCGTGCGTGCGTGTGTGTGTGTGTGTGTGTTATATGAGTGTGTCTCTCTCTGTCTGTGTCTCTGTCTCTGCTGTCTGTCTGTCCGTTGTCTGTCTCTCTGTTTGTGTGTGTGTGTGTGTGTGCTGTGTATGTGTGTGTTGTGTTGTGTTGTGTGTGTTGTGTGTGTGTGTGTGTGTGTGTGTGTGTGTGTGTTAATGTGCGTGTGTGTGTTGTGTGTGTGTGTGTGTGTGTGTGTGTGTGTGTGTGTAGTGTGTGTGTGCGTGCGTATGTGTGTGTGTGTGTTGTGTGTGTGTGTGTGTGTGTATGGTGTGTGTGTGTGTGTGTGTGTTGTGTGTGTGTGTGTGTTATATGAGTGTGTCTCTCTCTGTCTGTTTCTCTGTCTCTGCCTGTCTGTCTGTCCGTCTGTCTGTCTGTCTCTCTGTTTGTGTGTGTGTGTGCATGTGTGTGTGTGTGTGTGCGTGTGTGTGTTGTGTGGTGTGTGTGTGTGTAGTGTGTGTGTGTGTATGTGTGTGTGTGTGTGTGTGTGTGTGTGTGTGTGTGTGTGTGTGCTGCGCTTGTCGGATAGAATTGCAGAAATTTGAAGTGCACAGTCTATCTTTGATGATTCTCTAGTTCATCAAGAATAATTTGTCTTTAGATCCAAAAGAGACTTTAAAACTGGGAAAAAAAACCAAAGGATTCTATCTGTATCTTTTTTTTCTGTCTCACAAGTTCGTCTGTCTGTCTGTCTCCATCGCACTCACTATCTCTCGTTCATTGTAAGTAAAATATCTATTGAACCCATTCCTTTATCTTTAGTATATTAATCTTAAAATTGTGACAGTCTGGTTTCCATTTTCGTAACTGCCAAGGAAGTTGTCTACGTTTTTTTTTTTTTGTTTTTTTTTTTTTTTGGGGGGGGGGACTAGATTTTGTGTAGTTGTTGTTTGTTGTCTTCTATATACGCGTCACAAAGGCCAGTAGGCTGAAAATGTGCGCCTGTCTTGTTTTGTTATATTAAATACGCGTTCCGATTCTGTCTTCACGTATTTCCGTTTCCTGCCTGCGTCAGATAAAGTGCGTCATACTTTAAGATCATTAATTGCACATTTGTTGATGTTTACGTGTGACGGAAGTTATGTTGAGCAGATGACACCACACCGTCATCAGGCTACTGCGATCGAATTTTAAAAAAAAAGCGATACAAAATTGAATGGATTCCAAGCTCAAAGGAAAACTAGAAACTGTCAAGATAGAACTAGAAAGATTGAACATCAATACTGCAGGACTGGGAGAGATGAGATGGAAGGAAGCATGCATGATAACAAAGAAATAAGAGGGAAGCAGGGAGAATTTTTATAATATTAATCAAAGGACATAACTCTTGAGAATTATTTCCTTATGTTGTACTTCTCAAATCTAAGACAGTTTGCGCTACCCACTCAGCTAGCATAGAAGCAGATACAAAGTACAAAAACAGTAAGCTCAGAACACATAGAATTACATATTGTGGAGAGGACATACATGAAAGAAGGGTAGGCATCAAAACAGACAATGACAAATCAACGTTTTATCAAAGGATACTGGGTTAATTTGACCGAATTTTAATAGTTAGAGTGGAGGGCAAGCTATTTAATATCAACATTGTCCAAGTATATGCACCAACATCCGCAAATACTGAAGAAGTAATTAACAATTTCTGTGGCACAACATCGAAATAAGTTGAGTTTAAAATATCTGGGAACAGTCGTCTCACCAGACAGCAGATGCATTTTAGAAACATCTCAGCAGAAATGGCCAAACTGAGACAGATTCAAGAACATGAAAAGCGTTGTTCCAAACACCTATCAATCACCATCAGGAAGAGAGTTATATGGACCCATTACTGTTGTGCGGATGTGAAGTCTGGAAATTCAACAAGCACATTCAGAACAAGATTGAGGCATTTGAAATTTAGTTTCTAAGAAAAATGCTCAGAGTTCCATACACAGCAAAGAAAAAAAAACGAGACAGTCTTGAAAGAAGCGAACATAAAAATAACATTAATGACAAACATTAGGAAAAGACGCAACGTTTTTTGGGACATTTTATGACGCAAGAGAAATTTGAGCACTTTGTCACAACAGAAAAGCAAGAGGGAAAAAAAAAGAGCACCAGGTAGACCCAGGCAGAAAATATTTAACAGTTTAGCAGAGTGGATGGGGATGGTAAGGGTAGGAGATGTACATGCAGCGATAAAATATAGGTTGGTATAGAGGGCAATGATCGCCAATGCCCTGCGGTATGCCACCTGATGTTAATGATGATTATGGTGATGCTGATACATTTGTGTTAATGTAGAAACCCCCCCCCCCCCGTCCCCATGGGCAAGGGCTGCACGTAAGAAGACATTTTTATGCTTATGGCTCTATCCTTGTAAATGGAAATAAAGTGCTCTCGTTTTGTGCCATTAATTAAGCTTAAGTGCACTCCCTTTTCCATCCCGTGGGGATGCCAGGGGCTCTTTCAGTATAAACGGCATCCCCACTTTCAGGAAATTATCTGCTAGAAATGTCCTCTTTTTCTGTCACTCTCTTTGTTTCTGAATTGTTCGTTTTGCTTTCTGTCATTTCTTCCTATCATTTTCTGCCTCATGGTCCGTTCGCTTGTATGTTTTGGATAAAATCTCACGTACTTTGTATTAGGACTGACAACTGAGTTCGTGTATTTTGGTGCATGTTTGACTCTAGGGAAATGTGATAAGCGAAAACAATTTTACTTAATTTAGGCCCGTTGCTAGAATGCATATCTTAGTATCCAAAGTTATTTTATAATTTTGTATTCATGTTTTTATTTTTAAATCCTCTGTGGGATAATTTGGACGGAGTGGTCAAAGGCCAGGAGCATGTCCTAAGATTATGTGCACAAATATGTGTACTTAATGTTCTTTTCCTTTTTTATCCTGTTGAAGTATTGTGTGTGTTTTGAAGCGGTTATAGCTCTGATATGGCCGGGCTTTAAACAATAATAATAACAATAACACACACACACACATACGCGCGCGCGAGTGTGCACACACACACACTCACACACTGATAACACAGACACACACACACATACACACACACACACACATACACCACACACACACACACACACACAATCACACAATCACACACATAGTCACGCACACAAAACACACACACACACTCACACACTCATACACACACACACAACTCACACAAACACACACACACACTCACACACACATACATACACACACACACATACACAATCACACACTCAACCACACATATTAATCACAAGTTTTTGCCAACATCTCTTCTTTTTTCATCTTTTTAAAACGACAAAGACACATCTTTCTCGGATGGCCATGGAACACACTCCTGTTTTCCTTTTTTTTTAACGGGAGATTGAAAACGATCATTGCCTATGCATGAAGGTGTCATTTTTTAGCGGAAAATACATACAGTGATACAGACAATCTTCTCTCTAGACATGAACAATTCCGCTTGCCTGGTGTCACGTTATATAAAATAGACATACTAAAATGTACTTGATACAAGTGAACTGTAGCAGACGCGGACAAAGACATAAAGATGGATAAAATACAGGATAAAATCAACACACTTGTGCTATGTCCCTCTTCCTCTCCACACTACAACCTGCTTGGATATGGTCTTCTCACTAGTCTTCCAACCACCTGACTGGGAGGGGGTCTTGAAGAGACTCTGCACCGTCCACAACCAGCCCAACGCCTATACGAACCACAAGGTCAAGAGGACGAGAGCATGTATCGCGGCAATGTCATCTGTGTCAAGTGGAACAACAGATATTATGGCCGACTACAACATCCTGTTAGGCAGGCTTCCCAAAGGATCCCCACCTTGTCTAGAAGTGGTCCTGGTGAAGCTCAGCATCTGCCACAACCAATTCCACGCTTATGTTTTTCCCCCCTTTTTTTTTTATTTTCCACGCCCAGGGAGAAAATATTAAACAGTGTTTTGAACAATGCGATGATT
>JAPXFY010004502.1:7500-17800 GCA_030674185.1 Monoplex corrugatus | reverse complement strand
ATTTTGATTATTCTATGCAGCTGGAGTCATAAACCTTTATCATCGTGACTTTCCATCGATAGGGATTGATCAAGGAACGTACCATGATTCCCTGCAGATTTGCTGAAAGGTAGTAGTTTGAAATAAGCATTGTCTTCAAGTTTACTTTTAAATTTGATTATCTGCTTCTCGACATGCCCTTTTTTCAATCAATGTTCATGTTATTAGGTTGTTTCCAGGCAGCTGCATTGTCAATGGTGTTTTTTTGTTTGTTTGTTTGTTTGTTTCAACAGCAGAGCTTCAAATGTATCTCAGGAAAGTGCAGTGGTGCAGCTCTGAGTCATCAGCAAAGAAATGGTAGTGTGCCCTTGACTGTGCTTTGCCCGCACTGACTTACCTGTGCAAAAACGAGAAGAAGAAAAAAAAACACTTAAAAAGAATAAGAACGCGTATTTAATACAAGACAAGACAGCTTTGACAAAGGCTAGTTGGGCAAAAATTTGCACCTGTACAGGCACAAATTTTCGGCCAACTGGCCTTTGTCAAGGTAAGATCACAAACAAACAAACAGCAGATACCAGCGCAAGGCCTGGACATTAAATAAAACACTTGAGCCAAAGATGACAACCTGTGACGTGAGATGTCTCAGAAGAGAACAAGCAAGACCAAAACAGACAAGATTAAAAACGAAGATATCAGAGAGATATTAACTAAGCAACATAGCTCTTGAGAGTCACGAAGTTATCTCCCATGAATGGGTAGCGCAAACTGTGTTGGATTTGAGAAATTGTACATGGGATATAACTCCGTCACTCTCAAGAGTTATGTTGCTTAGTTAATATTTAAAATTCTCCCTGCTTCCCTCTTATTTCCTATCAGACAGATAGTTGGCACAACACCTGTCACTCAACATCTACAACAGGACTCTCTGCCATACTTCTCCTTTAGCTGTAGCCCACCAGTGTTAGCTTCCTGTCACACCTCAGCTACAGACGCACAGAAAACAAAAACCAAAGTGACCAGGTCCTGACTGTCTGATAACAGAGCTAAGCGGCTGTAAGTATATAGCGAAGAGAAGAGGCCCCAATACAGAACCCTGTGGGACACAATGTGTTAGCAAGGATGACGCTAACGAGCTGACCAAGCATCACGACTGATTTACCATGTCAGTATGTTGTTGATCTATAGACCCAGTAACGTCATGACTGATTTGCCATGTCAGTATGTTGTTAATCTATAGACCCTGTAACGTAAGGACTGATTTACCATGTCAGTATGTTGTTGATCTATAGACCCTGTAACGTCAGGACTGATTTGCCTTGTCACTATGTTGTTGATCCATAGACCCTGTAACGTCAGGACTTATTTACCTTGTCAATATGTTGTTGATCCATAGACCCTGTAACGTCATGACTGATTTACCTTGTCAGTATGTTGTTGATCCATAGAACCTGTAACGTCATGACTTAGTTACCTTGTCAGTATGTTGTTGATCCATAGACCCTGTAACGTCATGACTGATTTACCTTGTCAGTATGTTGTTGATCCATAGACCCTGTAACTTCATGCCTGATTTATCATGTCAGTATGTTGTTGATCCATAGATCCTGTAACGTCATGACTTATTTACCTTGTCAGTATGTTGTCGATCCATAGACCCTGTAAGGTCAGGACTTATTTACCTTGTCAGTATGTTGTTGATCCATAGACCCTGTAACGTCATGACTTATTTACCTTGTCAGTATGTTGTTGATCCATAGACCCTGTAACGTCATGACTGATTTACCTTGTCAGTATGTTGTTGATCCATAGACCCTGTAACGTCATGACTTATTTACCTTGTCAGTATGTTGTTGATCCATAGACCCTGTAACGTCAGGACTTATTTACCATGTCAGTATGTTGTTGATCCATAGACCCTGTAACGTCATGACTGATTTACCATGTCAGTATGTTGTTGATCCATAGACCCTGTAACGTCAGGACTGATTTATCTTGTCAGTATGTTGTTGATCCATAGACCCTGTAACGTCATGACTGATTTACCTTGTCAGTATGTTGTTGATCCATAGACCCTGTAACATCATGACTTATTTACCTTGTCAGTATGTTGTTGATCTATAGACCCTGTAACGTCATGACTTATTTACCTTGTCAGTATGTTGTTGATCTATAGACCCTGTAATGTCAGGACTGATTTACCATGTCAGTATGTTGTTGATCCATAGACCCTGTAACGTCATGACTTATTTACCTTGTCAGTATGTTGTTGATCCATAGACACTGTAACGTCAGGACTGATTTACCATGTCAGTATGTTGTTGATCCATAGACCCTGTAACGTCATGATTGATTTACCATGTCAATATGTTGATCCATAGACCCTGTAACGTCATGACTTATTTACCTTGTCAGTATGTTGTTTATCTATAGACCCTGTCAACACAGACAGCTGAACTAACGTCATGACTGATTTACCATGTCAGTATGTTGTCGATCCATAGACCCTGTAACGTCATGACTGATTTACCATGTCAGTATGTTGTTGATCCATAGACCCTGTAACGTCATGACTTATTTACCATGTCAGTATGTTGTTGATATCATAGACCCTGTAACGTCATGACTGATTTACCATGTCACTATGTTGTTGATCTATAGACCCTGTAACGTCATGACTGATTTACCATGTCAGTATGTTGTTGATCTATAGACCATGTAACGTCATGACTGATTTACCATGTCAGTATGTTGTTGATCCATAGACCCTGTCAGCACAGAACTGATCAAACGTCAGGACTGATTTACCATGTCAGTATGTTGCTGATCCATAGACCCTGTAACGTCATGACTGATTTACCATGTCAGTATGTTGTTGGTCTGTAGACCCTGTAACGTCAAAACTGATTTATCATGTCAGTATGTTGTTGATCCATAGACCCTGTCAACAGAGACAGCTGACCTAACGTCATGACTGATTTACCATGTCAGTATGTTGTCTATCCATAGACCCTGTAACGTCATGACTGATTTACCTTGTCAGTATGTTGTTGATCCATAGACCCTGTAACGTCATGACTGATTTACCATGTCAGTATGTTGTTGATCCATAGACCCTGTAACGTCATGACTATTTTACCATATCAGTATGTTGTTGATCCATAGACCCTGTAACGTCATGACTGATTTATCTTGTCAGTATGTTGCTGATCCATAGACCCTGTAACGTCAGGACTGATTTACTATGTCAATATGTTGATCCATAGACCCTGTAACGTCATGACTGATTTACCATGTCAGTATGTTGTTGATCCATAGACCCTGTAACGCCATGACTGATTTACCATGTCAGTATGTTGTTGATCCATAGACCCTGTAACGTCATGACTGATTTACCATGTCAGTATGTTGTTGATCCATAGACCCTGTAACGTCAGGACTGATTTACCATGTCAGTATGTTGTTGATCCATAGACCATGTCAGCACAAACAGCTGACCTAACGTCATGACTATGACATCTGAGGGGCATCCAGGAGTCATGACCTGGATGCGGCCCGGCTATCTTAGTGTGTCAGGAGTTAAGGGCCATAACTCTTGCTTGACGAGGGTTTCGCCTCTGAGGACCTTCTGCTGTCCAGCTGTCCCCAGAGTTTCTTACTTCTTCATCCATAGACCCGTTAGACCAGTTGCTTAGAACATCGTGGTGATAATACAAGGGAAAAGTCCTCCTCCATGACTACCCTGTGGGGATGCCAGGGGCTCTTTCAGTGTAAATAGTATCCCCACCTTCTGGAAATTCTGTGCTAAAAATTTCCTCTTTTCTGTTACTCTCTTTGTTTCTGCCTTGTTGCTTTGCTTTCTGTCATTTCTACCTATCATTTTCTGCCTTAATGGTCCATTCACCTGTATGTGTTCGATAAAGTCTTATGTACTTTTTCTTAGGATTGATAATTGGGTACATGTATTAAGTGCATTTTTTGGCTCTAGGGAGGCGAGATGTGTGGAAGCGATTTTAGGTAATTTATGCCTGTTTTTATATATGTTTTGGTGTCCTTGTCTATGCTTGTATTTGTATTAATGTGTGTTTTTTAAATCTCCCCTGTGCGATAAATTGGACGGAGTGGTCAACGCCGGGGGCATGTTCTTAGATTATGCGCGTGATTGCACTGATATGTGTACTTTTTTTTTCTTTTTCTTTTTCTTTTTTTTTTCGTGTTGAAGCGGTTATAGCCCTGATATGGCTCTACACAGTCGGCTGGGCTTTAAACAACAATAACAACAATAACAATTCCTCCATGACACACCACGCGCTGCTAGGCAGGGTGGGAATCTCACGCTTTTCCACAGGGGAGACAACTGTCTGTACACATTCTTCTCCCTGTCAGAAAGAGCACCGCCACAATGACAGCATGAATAATCTCTTCCATCCTCCCTGGAGACAGGGACACTAGGGGAGACCACTCCTCTCTGCACTTAACTCACCAACAACACAGTTGTCTTTTTTAGATGGCAGCCCCGCTGGAAACAGCTTCCACTGTCTCTGCCGAAAGCAAATCTATAATGACTGCTCCGCTTATTTACAACTTATGGTTGCGCTATAGTTTACAAAGCGTTGCTTTTAATACAACCTTGAGACAGGTTGATAAGTTTAAATATCTGGGAACGATCATTTCACCAGATGGCAGATGCACATCAGAAATAGCCAGGAGAATCGGCCACACCAAAACAGCATTCAAGAACATGAAAAGCATTCTTACCAACAAATGCCTATCACTTAACATCAGGAAGAGAGCTCTTGAATGTTATATAGAATCGATAATGTTATACGGTTGTGAGTCGTGGACAGTCAACAAGCAAAGCCAGAAGAAGATTGAGGCAGCCGAGATGTGGTTTCTAAGAAGAATGTCGAGATTTCTAAACGAGACAGTCTTGATGAAGGCAGACACAAGATGATCATTCATTAGGAAGATTGGGAAAAGACAGGCAACATTTCTAAGCCATTTTATGAGGAAAGGAGAATTGGAGCACTTAGTCACAACAGGAAAGTTGGAGGGAAAGAGAACACTAGGTAGACCCAGGGAAAAAATATTGGACGGACTTGCAGAGTGACTGAAGACACAGAGGGTGGAAGCTATGCTTGCGGCAACAAGGGATAGACACATATGGAGGGTCATGATTGCCAATGCCATGTGGCAGGACATTTGATGATGATGATGATGCTTCTAATAAATGCTCGAAAAACAAGTTATGCTATAAACATAATGTGTGATGGCTCCGTCTGTCTCATTTGACACTGGATGCGCCCAGTTGAGGGGCCACAAACATATTATACTATGTCTGTGCTGAGGATTCGTGTTGTGGAACACGTCGGCTGTGGGTGAATAAACTGATTTTTCAGTGACAGTCCCTGGCACAGCCGCTGCACATGAAGACTGATGGTAGTGGCTGGGTGGTTGCTGCTACAGTTTATCTCTTTCTCTGTCTATCTGTCTTTCTGTCTCTATGTCTGTCTCTGTCTCTCTCTCTCTCTCTCTCTGTCTCTGTGTCTGTCTCTCTCTCCCCCCCTCTCTCTCTCTCTCTCTCTCCCCCCCTCTCTCTCTCTCTCTCTCTCCTGCCCAACCACAGTCCAATTTGTTTCTCCTTTACTATGGATAACAACTAAACAGTTTCCACTCAATATTTTGTTATCAACAATGTGGATAACAATCAAAAAACAAAAGAAATAAGAGGGAAGCAGGGAGAATTTTTATAATATAAACAGAGGACACAACTCTTGAGAATTATCTCCCATGGGAGATAATAATCAAAAAACAGTATCTACAGATCATGCACGGGCTGCGTCAACCCAGACAAAACAACAACACACTAACACAGAAACAGCAGCAAGGTGCAGGTCTTACACGCCTGATTTCTCCACTGAATCTTTCTGTGTCTCCCTCCCAAGATTTGGCACACACCCTCCAACCACCCACTTGATTCAGTCCAAACCCTTCTAAGCCCCGCTAACCTATTCTACCTAACCCCTAACCATCCCACCGCTGCCAACAATTGTCAAGCTCGCTAAGGCTTGAACTGGAGTGGAAAGACAGACAACAGACCTATAAGCTCTAACACCCCCTTTCAGGAACTAAATAAGGAAATCCTTGGACAAAGTAGTTACACAAATTTTATTTACTGACAAACAAGACAACATGACGCATCATTCGCGCAGATCACAAAATTAGATATAGCATTGCTAGAGGTGGCACCCCAAAACCAACATTGTATACATTTCAAATCATCAAAACAAAAACAAAAATCACCAGAATTCACTTAGAACATAATCAACGCACACACTCACAAAAAATAAACGTCACCAATGAACACATGAGTTAACCACATACATAAGTTCTGCTTGCCACAGTCCTTTGCCCACGTGTGTCGTGACCCTAATGAGGAGGAAAGAATAACCTTCAACACATAGTCTCACAAAGGGTGATAATCACGGTCCATACGAAGTCCCGATGCTAGGGTTCCCAGTTTCTATCGAGTCTCTCGACACTTGGAATGGCGAACAGGCGCTGACTGAAACAAACGCTGAAACGAAGCAAAGATCCTCGAAACAACAGACGTTGAGTCCTGCGAAGGCGACGCCAAGAAAACGAGCCGAGTCGAACAGCTGAGCCGTAGGTATATAAACAGCTATGATTAGACACGGCAGCAAAACTCATTCACTTGCTCAAACATATCGAACGAACCAAGATACCAATAACTAACCTGACCACCCGAACCACACATCAACTGCAGCAAAGGGGAACAGATGTCGATTCACTCCTGGTTACATGCCTGACAAAGACACAGACCTCTAGACTTCCTCATAACAATCGTCGAACAAAAATTCGAATGACTGTCCTCGACACCCAACCACATACCGACTGTAGCAGAGGGGAACAGACGTCGATTCACTCCTGGTTACATATCAAACAACATAGACCTCTTCCCACTTCTAGGACATAAAATCCATCTACAAGTGAAGCCTCTGACCAGAAACTGGCCCTATCCACCCCGACTGCAAACCGTCTGTAGCAAAGGGGCACCAAACACCGACTGACTCATCCCTACAAACACAAAATTCTTACATCATTACAAACACAATTTCTTCCACTTCTAGGACACAAAGTCCACCTTCAAGTGGAACCTCTGACCAGAAACTGGCCCAGACCCCACCCCCACCCCCTAACTGCAAACCGTCCATTGCAGAAGGGGGGGCCAGACACCAACTGGCAACTCTTTTCTTATACAACCAACACAACATGTTCAGAACAACTGTTCACAAACTACAACGAAAAAAGCACGCAAAATATCATACACACAGGCACCAGGTAATCCATGATTTAGCCCGCCAACACAAGTTGACAGAAAAACTGTTCACAAAAACCAGCACCAAAAACACACAAAATGTACACACACCAGACCCACGTAAACCATAACTTAGGCCATAAACAGGGGTTAGGCGAAACAAGATTCACAGCCAAGGTATAAAAATCACGTAAAAGCACACACACAGGCGCAGGTAAACCGTAACTGGACAGGTGAGTTTTGACCCAGTTGGCCAAGACCACACACACACTGACCCAACCAAACACCCCTGTCCCCAAATGAGAAGAAAAGGGAGAGAGAAAAAAATGAACAAAACTGCCGTGACAGTTATGCTGTCTGGTAATAGCGCAGTATCATCGGCATAGCGCAGGTTTGTAAGTTTTTTCCTCCTATCTTTATACCCATGTCTTCTATATCAGCATTTCTCTGACTTGTTCCATATAGCTATTAAAGAGATACGGTGAAAGGATACAACCTTTTCTAACTCATCTGTGGATGTTGAAAAATTGGCATTTCTGATTTCTATCTAATTGCAGCCTTTAGGTATTTGAAAAATTGGCATTTCTGATTTCTATCTAATTTGCAGCCTTTATGACACTGGAAAAATCCCCAAATATATATCAAAATCAATTTTCATTCCACTTCCAAAGAAAACAGGGGCTATAGAATGCGAACTCCATCTCACAGTCAGTTTGATGACTCAAGTAACAAAAATCCTGTTAGGAATAATCATGATGAGGACAAGGAATAGAATCAAAAGAAATAGCAGAAGAACAGTGTGGATTTGTGGAGGGGAAAGGAACTATTAATGCCATATACATCCTAAGAACTATCATAGAGAGGTCAATTGAGATGAATAAGGATTTATATTTATGCTTTGTTGACTATACCAAGGCTTTCGATCGGGTACGACATGATGAATTGATCAACCAAATGGAGAGACTCAATGTCGATGGAAAAAATCTATGAATAATCAGGAATATGTACTGGGAACAAACAGCTGCAATGAGAATAGAAAACAATATAAGCTCTTTTCAAAACATCAAAAGAGGAGTCAGACAGGGTTGTGTTTTGTCACCAGATCTGTTTTCACTATATAGCGAAAACATCATAAGAAACCTAAAACAAGACCCTGGATTAAAGGTTAGAGGGAAAATGATAAACAACATTCGGTACGCAGATGACACCGTGTTAATTGCAGAAAATGAAAGGGACCTACAAAACCTTGTGAATATACTAGAAACAGAAAGCAATGGTAAGGGGTTGGAACTGAACAGCAGGAAGACTGAAGTCATGGTGATCAGTAAAAAACATGAAATCCCCTCATGCAAAATAACAGCAAATGGCACAACCTTGACACAGGTTAATAAATTCAAATACCTGGGAACAGTCATTTCATCAGATGGCAGATTCACATTGGAAATAGCTGGCAGAATCGGCCAAGCCAGACCAGCATTCAAGAAGATGACAAGCATTCTTACCAACAAATGCCTATCAATTAACATCAGAAAGAGAGTCCTTGAATGTTATATAGAACCAATACTGTTGTACGGATGCGAGGCGTGGACAGTCAGCAAGCAAAGCCAGAGCAGGATCGAGGCAGCCGAGATGTGGTTTCTCAGAAGAATGTTGAGAGTTCCATGGACAGCAAGGAAAACAAACGAGACAGTCTTGATGGAGGCAGACACAAGTAGATCACTCATAAGGAAGATTAGGAAAAGACAGGCAACATTTATAGGCCATTTTATGAGGAAGGGGGATTTGGAGCACCTGGTTACAACGGGAAAGCTGGAGAGAAAGAAAGCACCAGGTAGACCCAGGGAGAGAATGCTGGACAGACTTGCAGAGTGGCTGGGGATGAGGAGGGGGGGGAGATGCTGGGGGCAATGAGAGATAGAGATGGTTGGAAGTCCATGGTCGTCACCGCCACGTGACAGGGCACCTGATGATGATGAGGCATTTGTATGAAGAGGCAATTAATGAAATGAGATATTTAAAAAAAAAAAAAATTTTGATCATTGTGTTGAATAGATGGAGATGAATGAATCTATCAAATGCTTTGCTATAGTCTACGAAGGTGACAAAAGCTTCTTCTGTGAGTATTTGTAACACAAATAACATGTCAGTTGTGTCTCTGTTGGATCTGTAGCCTGCCTGGCAGTCAGTTCTTCTTCTGTCTTGAAGCCTAAGGAAGAGTCTTGAGGTACCTTTACCAAAATCCAGTATACTGCTGTTAAATCATTGTTTAAATTTACGTGGTTGAATACAGAGTGAATGGCCAGAAAGAAGGTTCCTGCCTGACATGAAACACACATAAATAATAAAGTGTCCAATAGGGTGGTCAGTACAGAAGAAATTCCAGAGTGGGGAACAAGTTGAACATCTTTTCATTTGACATATGTCAAACTTGCCATCTTTTCTTTCTTTTGTCTTGTTTCGTTCGAGTGCTTCCCACATCCTTTGTCATTGCTCCTTTCTACAGCAAAATGGCGGATCTACAATACGCAATATCAATTGTCTGCAAGTTCATCAATAAAGTGGGCGAGTTGGCGTTTTACTCAGTATTTGTCAACTGTTATTGTGTGCTTGGATATTTCTGTGACTCAGTGTTTATGACTAGTATATGCACTTGTATGAAATTGTATGAAAACAACGGCATACAAAGCGTATATGATAATCTGACAAATTTCAGTTACACACACTTACGAACATTTTTGGTTTCTTTTCTCCAACTGATGATCAAAATAAATTAGAAGCAAACGCAGTGCTTTTTGAAGGAGTAGAGAGCAGTACAAACGCGTACATTTTGTTTTATTAATCAGGTAAACATCATCTATTTAGTCTAAACACGTACATTTTGTTTTATTAATCAGGTAAACATAATCTATTCAGTCTAAACACGTACATTTTGTTTTATTAATCAGGTAAACATAATCTATTTAGTCTAAACACGTACATTTT
>JAPXFY010004502.1:0-2500 GCA_030674185.1 Monoplex corrugatus | reverse complement strand
CCAGTCTCATACATCGAGAACATAACCAACATCAGTGGCCTAAATATTGAAGAAGTTGTCCACAAAAGTCAAGACAAAGCGGCCTGAAGGGAGATGGTGGCATCCAGATGTACAGCGGCCAACACCGAACTCAGTGACGCGGACACGTGAGACAGGTGAGACAGGTGAGACAGTACAGGTGAGACAGGTAAGATGGTGATGAAGTTCACAGCTGTGGAGTTTAGTGAATGGTGACATGTGGCCATCATTGATTTCTACACACATCTTTTCCTAATTAACTATCCCTAACAATCCGTATTGAAAATGGATCAATCCAGCAAAATCACTAATGATCA
This sequence comes from Monoplex corrugatus, assembly GCA_030674185.1. Lineage (NCBI taxonomy): Eukaryota > Metazoa > Mollusca > Gastropoda > Littorinimorpha > Ranellidae > Monoplex > Monoplex corrugatus. Next base: position 2,165 of record JAPXFY010004502.1, on the reverse strand, counting down.
TTTTACGTAGATTATATTAAAAGCAGAAAGAGTTATCTTCAAAGTGTGTTGTGAGTGCAGATTTCACAAGGACACAGCTGGTTTTTCCCCACAACCATGGAGAAGAGAAATGGAACACACTTGATGATGACTGTGTCTAATATCACAACAGGTGACTCTGTCTCTTCAACAAACGTCAATGACTTTGACTCAATGCCATTCGTTATAATCATGGAACGGGTTTTGCCTGTGTGTTGGCCTCTCACTTTTTGCCTGGGTGTGTTTGGCAACGTGATGGTTATCATCATTATTCATCGATTGCAAGACAGACGTTCCTCCTTGGACCGTTATTTCCTGTGTCTAGCCATGTCTGATCTCTGTTTTAATGTCATAGGACCACTTGAGCAGTTGATCAAGGCGATGCTAGGGTTCTATCTGCTTGACCTTAATGACGTTGTGTGCAGGATTGGTTTGTTCCTCATATACATAGCTGCTAACTGCTCGGCTTGGCTAGTGGTGGTGATGGTGACACACAGGGCCATGTCTGTGGTGTGGCCACATCGTGTGAACGTGATGTGTACAGCAAAGACATCCTGGGCCATCATTGTGGCCATTGTCACCTTTTTCAGCGTGGCTTGCTGTCACTTTCTCTATGGATTTGGAGTTTCAGGTGGTGTTTGTGGAGTCAAAGAATATCACGTGGAATTTATGACATATGTGTGGTCCAAAGTTGAACTTGCACTGTCTTCTGCACTGCCTTTCATCTTCATGATGGTCAGCAACGTCGTGCTGGTGGTGAACTTAAGAACGTCAGTGAAGGAAGCTGGTGACCAGTTTGCTACCACAGACACACAGCAGAGTGAGAGAGAGAAAAAAGTGAACTCCATCACTCTAACAGCTCTGGTTATTTCTGTTGCCTTCGTGGTCTTCACCTTTCCCTCAGACATCAGGGGTGTGATAATCCCTTTACTTGTTGACAGCAGTGAGGGTGTAAAAGGTAAAATATTATCAGACTTTGTTACTGGTGTAACTCAATGTATCGACTATTTCAACTATTCCATGAACTTTTATTTGTACTGTCTGACAGGCAGCCGGTTCAGAAAGGAATTCCTGAAGCTGATGCGCGGTCTGTTTCCTTGTAACAGGTCTTACAAAAAGAGAACGACTGATAACGTCTGAGCCATTCATCGTCGAAGATTTATTTCCTATTCATCCAGTAACAGAAAGCGATGAAATAACAACAGCAGCACAACCATCCCCATAATTAATAATAATGATAATAAATAACTTTTGTATAGCGCTATTCTCAGTTCGACTCACAGCGCTGTTACATAAATAATCTCACTGACATACCAACAACATCATTTTTGAATCACTCACACACACACACACACACACACACACACACTCTCTCTCTCTCTCTCTCTCTCTCTCTCAGACACATACACACACACACACTCTCACACACATACACATACACACACAACACACACACACACACACACACACACACACACGCACACACACACACACACACACACAACACACACGCATGCACACACATACACACACACACACGCACACACACACACACACACACACACACACACACACACACACACACACACACACCACACACACACACACACACAGCATGCACACACACATACACACACACAAAATTAAAACAAACAAACAAACAAACATACAAAAAACCAACAGTAAATGCAAAACCAAAAGTGGCATGAGTATATAACTTGGTTAAAGTTGTTGCAATAAAACTATGTGTAAACTGTGTGTACCTTTCTATACGTTATGATAAGTTGTTCTGGTCAACATTTATGTAAGACATTACTTTTTTTTTCTCTTTTTCTTTTTCTTGTTGTTGTTGAAAGTCTAGTTTCTGCGCACACACACACACACGTGCGCGCGCGCGTGCTCGCACACACACACAGACAGGTTCCAGAATAATGAATGAAAAAAATCATTCAAAGGGAAATAAATATAAATCTTATTATATTATTGAAGTGAATAGCATCATATTGTATGGTACTGCGTTGTACAGTATTGCCATTCTGTGTTGTGTTGTGTTGTATTGTATTGTATTGTATTGTATTGTATTGTATTGTATTGTATTGTATTGTATTGTATTGCAATGTACAGGTATTGCATTGTATTGTGACTGG
>JAPXFY010004501.1:0-17804 GCA_030674185.1 Monoplex corrugatus | reverse complement strand
GGGGATTTGGAGAGAGAGAGGAGGTGGTGAAAACTACCGCTGAACGAAGAAAACTTTTCCCTAAATTTCAGATGGGCAGAAATTTTCTGGTTTTTAATAGGGTTTTTGTGTGCAAATGTGGGGACGTGAAAAGGGGAAAAGGAAAAACAAAAGGCTTTGAAAAGGTTGGAAGGGTGGGAAGGGGAAAGAGGAAACATTGATTATTTCTGGCTTTTTTCTTTCTTTGTTTGTTTTAAGGGTACCCGAAAATTGTAAGGGGGTAAAAAATGATGTCTTTTTTTTGGTGGTCTGATTTGATTTTACGGGAAACTAAGGGTTGGGGTTTTGGGGAAACCGGGGGAAAGGCGGGGGGGAATTTTTTTTGTAATTTTAATCATATTGATTTTATTTTAATAACCTATTGCCCTTGGGGAGAAACCCGGTATTTGTTCTGTTTTTTTTATGGTGTGTTTGGTCTTTAAAAGAAAAAAAAAGGAATATTTTCATTTATTAAAATTTAAAGGGGACCAATATGTTGTTGTATTTCTTTCCTCTTCATAGTTGGGGTTTTTGGATGGTTGAAGAGTATAAAAGGTGGGGTTTTGGGCGCCCCTTTTTTTTGAGGAGTTTTTGGGGCTTACTTTTTTTTGTACTTTGTATCTGTTCTTGCAAAGCTGAATGGGTAGTGCAAACTTTTTTTTGATTTGGGAGTAAAAAAGGGGGAGTTAATTCTCAAAATTTTTATGCCCTTTTGATTAAAAAGGGAAACCCGGTTTTTGGGTGAGATAAAATTTCCCTATTCATTTTATACCCCCCCTTTCCCTTAAGAGGGTTATGGGTGTTATGTACTTTTATTATTTCTTTTAAATTTAAATTTTGGGTTTTTTTTTGTTGGGCTTTTTTTGTCAGGCAATTGTGCTAAAGTCAAGTGATGCTTTTTTCAGTTGGGATTTTTTAAAATTTCCTTTTTTCGTGCTTTTTAAAAGGGTGGAAAAGTAAAGAGTGTAAAAGGAAAAAAAACCATTTTCCAAAATGCAAAGCTTTAAATTTCAGTTTTCAGTCTTGGGGGGTTTTGCCCGTGCGGGGTTTTTTTTTTTCGTTTTTGTGGGGTGGTTTAGTGGTGAGTGGCTGGTGAGGACTTTTTGGATGTGTGTGCATTGTCTGTTTGGGGTTCTGTCTATCTGTCGTTTTCAAAGCTGTGTTTTTTAAAACCCCAAAACAAGGAATTCAAATTTTTTGGGGGGGCCGTTGAAACTGAATTTTTGGGCAAACAAATATGGAAAACCGGGAAAAGGAAATCACGAATTTTATGATTAAGTTTATTTAGTGATCTACTTTGGGGGTCATCCAGTGAACGGAGCGAAAAGTGGGTAATAGGAAAGGGATGGTTTTTAGGGCTTCCCAAATTTCCCAGTAGTTACAATACAAGAAACGAAATCATTTTTTTGTCCCGTCATTTTTCTGTTTTCGATTCAAAAAAAACGGCCCAGACAGGGAAAAATGTCCCCCATGAAAGCAATTTTCTGGGCCCTTTTTACAGTGTATGTGTCCCGGGTTTGTGCCTTCTTGTTCAGCGGGCCGTCGCCAAATTTTGGCCTTTTTTATGTGGTTTGTCTGTTAAAATCACCTGTAAACTGTCCAAGCTTTAAAGCGAAATTTCCCGGTCCAGCCCGTTAAACTGAAAAAGGGGGGGCCCCCTTTTGTTTTGGGTTTCCCTTCCAAAACCCCTTTTTTTCCAAATTTTCCGCAAAAATTTTTTTTTTTTTAAAAATTTTTTTTTAAAAAAATTTTTTTAAAAAAAACCCCAAAATTTGAAGGGAAAACCCAAAAAAGGGAATGGAAACAGAAAAAATTCCCCACCATACGTAAAAGTTTGTTCCCCTATTTAATGAAAAAAAATTTTTTTTTTTTTTTCATTAGAAAGTTCCGGGCTTTTTTGTTTTCTTTTAAAACAAACAAAAAAAAACCAACGGGGCCCAAAACCCCCAAATAATTTCGGAACCAAAAAAAAAAATTTTTACCCCTGTGGGGATTTCCCAAAAAAAAGGGAGGGGGGGGAAAAAAGAAAGGCCCCCAATGGGGGTATAAACTAAATAATATTTTTGAAATTTTTAATTTTTTGGGGGGGTTTATCCAGGGAAAATTTGTGTGGGAAAATTTTTTTTAAAAATTTTTTTTAAATTTTCTAATCCACGGGGTTTAAGTGACTCATTTGACGGAAATTTTTTAATTTCCATGGTATCGAAATGGATGGGAAAATTTTGGGGTTCCGATTTTTTTATCATTCAAATTTCTTTTTTGGGGGAAATTTTTCAAAAAAAAACCCCCAAAAATTTTTTTTTTTTGTGGGTTTCCCCAATTTTAAATAGACTTTCCCTTTATTTAAAACCCACCGAGGTGATTTATTTTCCCCGTTTTTTTTTTTTTCCCACCCAACAAAAAAAAGGGTTTTGTTTTTTGGAGGGGGGGACGGTTAGGCCCGGCAAAGGGTGTTTGTTTTTGCCCGGGAAAAAAAAAATTAAAAAAAAGCTGAATTTTTTTTCTAAAAGTTTAAATTTTTTTTCTTTAACCTGTATTTTTTTTTTTCTTTTTTGGGTAACCAAAAAAAAAAAGTTTATTTTAAAACCCTTTTAAGCTAAAAAAAAAAATTGATTTTTTTTAATGAAAGGGAAAGGGAGCCCGGAAAAAAATTTTTTAATTGGGTGATCGGGAAAAACAAAGGGGGTTTTTCAGAAAAATTTTAAGACTCCATTTCATTTCCTTTCCCTCTTTCGGGGGGTATCCCAAAATGGCTTTTTTAAAAAACCCTTTTGACCCCCCTCCCCCAAGAATGATTACCAAAATTTTCAAAGCAAAAAACTTTCCCTTGACCCTACCCTACGGGGGGAAAACAAAAAAATTTTTTTTGAAATGGGGATTTCAAAATTTTAAACCGGGGGACCGGGTCTAGGGGACTCGCTAATGAGAAAAAAATTTTTTCGTCCAATCTTTTGGTTTTTTTGGAAAAAAATGGCTTGGGGGTTTTTGGATAACTCCCCAACCATAAACTTTTTGGGGGGGTTTTTTGGAAAAAAACAAAAAGGAAAAAAATTTTGGGTTTTTAACACCCCCACGCAAAAAAATAGGGAATTTGGGACTTGGCTTTCAAAACATAAAGAAAGGAAAAAAATTTTGGGATAACCCCAAAGCAACAATGAATTTTTTTTAAAGTTAAACTTGTGCATATTTGACAATTAAGGGAAACCCAGGAAAATTTTTAAATATTTTTAACTGATTCATCAAAAAAATTTTTTATGTAACCCAAAAAAACACCCCAGCTTTTTCCAATTTTCGGAAGAGTTTTTAATTTTTTGTTTTTTTGAAGTGTACTGGTTGCATTCTTTCCAAAGGTATAAGTGGAAGAAAAAAACGTAATGGAGAAACTGTTAAATATGTAAAAAAAACAAAAAACAAACAATCAACAAACAAAAAACTAAACAACAATAAAAAAACCATAAAACTCAGGAGGATAAAAAAAAATTCGACCCTTAAAGGGGGAATTATAGCCCCGTAAGTGAAAAACCGCTGACACGAAAGTTATGTGTGTGGGCGAGCGTACCCTTAATTTTTTTTGGTAAATGGTTTCCCGCTGGGCCAAAACGGGATTTTTTCGCCCATTAATTTCGCCTTTTTGTTCTGGGCTTTAAATTTTTGGGTAGGGCTGTGGTGGCTTTGGGCCCCATGTCTCGAATTAAAATTCCACTCTTCAAGATCAATGCTGGGTTATTCGCTGACCGTTTTAATTTCTCTGGGGTACCGTGGTGGTGTCGTGTTTCCTGCCCCACTTACCTGTCCCCCTTTCCAGGAAACATGGCCCGGGGGCTTTAAAGTTTTTCTGCAAGCCTGTTGTCTGATGGGGGGACTGCTGGCAGATTTTTTTCTTTCTTCCTTTCCTTCCCCGCCTCCAGGGGGCTGGTGATTTTTCCCCCCCTAAATTCATTTAAAAAGTACATATCCAAATAACAATTTTTGATTTTTAAAAAAGGGAATTTTGCCCGAAACGTAACTTTTAAAAAAAAAGCAGGGTCGTCCCAAAAAAGGATTTGCATTTTTCGCATGGGGGGTGTGATCATTACAAACAGTGTGGAAAAAAAATTTTTAAAAAGAAAGGTCATGAAGAAAACAAACAATTTTTGCGGGAAAAGACAATGAAAGGGGGTAATTCTTTTTAAAAACCAAAATTTAAAAAAAAAACAAACCCTTTTCCCTAAAAATGTTAAAATATTGGGAAAATTTAAATTGGAAAAGACGAAAAAAACCCCTTGCCTCTCCTTTTCCTCTCTCTCTCTCTCTCTCTTTTCCTCTCTCTCTCTCTCTCTTCTCTCTCTCTTTTTCTCTTTTACGTGTGGGTCAGTGAGGAGAGGGGGATCAAGAAGTTTGTGAGGTGCTGTAGATGTTGGGAAAATAAGGCTCCACCCGGGCTATGGTGTTTTCCCACATGACGTGTTTCAAATTTCGTAAAATTCAAAATCAATCTGGTTTGTGTTTCCCGCTCTGTTCAGTTTTTACAAGCGATTTTGGTCTTTTCCCCCCCCCCATCTCTCCTTTCTTCCCCTCCCTTCCCCTTTCCCCCCCCTCTGCCAAAATTGTCTTTTCTCTTGGGTGAATTTTAAAAAGCCCCCTGTTCGGGGTGCCCTTAAAATTTCACTGGTGGTTTTTCCCCCAGGGGCATTCCCTTTTATTATGTATTTGAAGGGTTGATTTATGTTTTTTTTTTAATTTTTTTTTTTTCCTATTTTTTTTTTTCCCGTTGGAAAATTTTTGGTATGGTTTTTAAAAAAGTTCAATACCCCGATGTGGGTTTAAGCGCCCCTTGGGGTGGGGTTTGGGCTTTTAAATTAAAAATTTTAAAAGTGTTTAAGTATTTTTGTTTATTTTGGGAAAAAGGGTTTGAGCCCTGATATGGCTCTACGCAGTTGGCTGGTTTGAGAAAAAAAAAACAGACCGATGTCCTTTTTTTTGAAAACTTGTTCGGGAAAGGGGGATTCCCACATGTTTTGAATTTATACACCCAAAAAAAAAAAACAAAACAAAAAAAAAAAGGAACCCCAAAAAAAAAAAACCCATAAAAATTTCCCCCAAAAAAAAATTTCAGAAATTTTGCGGAAATCGTCCGGACTAAAAAGGGGGGGTTTTCAGTTCCCTAAAATGGGGAAACTGCCACGCCAAAAAAGGGGTTTTTAAAAGGGGTTTTTCCCCGGGGTTCTTTTTTCGTTGCTTTCCGGGGAAACCAGGGTTTTAAAAAAGGGGGGGGGCCCCAGGGGGGGAAAAAACAAACCCAAAAAAAGGGGGGAAAAAAAATTTTTTTGGTTTCTTTTTTCCCCAATAATGTAAGGCCCACTTTTTAAAAATTTTTTTTTGGGGGGCAGGCTTGTTTTGGGACGCGAAGTTGGTTTAACCGGTTTTGTGGGGGGCTTTTATAAAAAAGGGAAAACCAGTTTCCTGCTCGGTCTTTTGGGTCTGCCCAATCAGTCGGGTCAGTCTTTTCTGTCTGTGTTTTCCCACTCTCTTTTTTTCCTCTCTCTTTTCCCCCACTTTTCTTATTTTTTTAAAAAACATTTTGTTTAGCCCCAAAACGCAAAATCTCTGAGTAAATCGTTTTCTTAGCCTCATCTGCCAAAGAATAAATTTTTGTGGGCCCGTTATGCAAGCCCTGTTTCTTCATGGCTTTTTTGGGAGACATTTATAGGGGGGGGAAAATTTCGGCTTTTATTACCACCTCAATCCCAGCCTTGTTCTTGGTGTTTTTGTTGTTTCCGGGTGTGTTTTTTTAAAAGTTTCTTCCACCTGCTTTTTGTTTGTTTGGTTGGGTTTGGTTTTTAAATTCTTTTTAAAAATTTTTCTTATTTAATTTTCCCGTTGTTTTTTCTTTCGGCCCGTATTTTGGGATGCGCCGTAAAAAGGGGCCGGGGCCCCCGGGGCCCCAATTTTGTTTAATTTAAAAGGTTTTAAAAAGGGGTTTTTAAGCTTAAAGTCTCTGTCTTTCTTTAGTCGTTTGACGCAAAACGGTTTTTCTTGGGGGTTTCGGTGGTTTAAAAGTGGATCCACATGGTTTTCCCCTGACAAGTGCAGGATTTCTGGGAGTTTTTTTTACGTTTTTTTTATAGGGAAAACGCCTCACTCCCAAAAGCTTGAAGAGAATCCTTCTGCTAAATTTATTCCCGTTTTTATTCAGGGGGGGCTCTCAGTTTCACTTTATTAAAATTTGGGAAAAAATGAAGAATCCTTCAGTTTTTAAAAGAATAAAAATGGAAAACCGGACCTGGGGAAAAAACAGGGTGGGGACTGCGATTGTTTACTTTGGGTTGGGTTTTTGGTCTAAAAACCCCGGGCAATAAAATTTTAACAAGCAAAACTTACGGTTTTTTTATCCCTTTTTTCAGGGGCCAATTTGAGATTTCCAAATGATGTCTGATTGATGAAAGCTTTTTTTTTTCCTTCCTCATTTTTTTTGGGAAAGGAAATTTTTTACCCCCAAAAAACGTTTTTAAAACGAAAAGTTTGGTTTCGAAGGGAGTTTTGGTAGGGCAGACAATTTTCCCCTTTTTAAATTTTAAACAGTTTTGGGGAAATCCCCCAAAATTTTTAGGTCAAACGTCATTGCTTTTTTTGGGGTTCCCTACTTTTTTGGTTTTTTTAAACTTTCCGAAAAAGGGCTAAAAATTTTTTTTTTTGGGAACCCTTTAAATTTCGGGTTTTAAAGTTTTCCTTAAGACTGGGGTTTTGGAGGGCCCCAAAAAAAATTTCTTGCGCTACATCCAAAACCCTTTATTTTTAAACAACTAATTTCAAACCCTTTAAAAAACAGTCCGAAAAAGAAAAAAATTTTTGGGGGGTTTTTTTTAAAAAACCCTTTAAAAATCCAAAACAAAGAAAAATTTAAATTTGTTTGTTTTTTAAATTCCAATTTTTTTTTTCCCTTTTTATTTACCCCGAACTGTTAGGAAAAGGGCGATTTTTTCTTGTGGGGAACTTAAAAATTTTTAAGATTTTTTTTTTTGGGTTAATTCCCGGTTTGCCTTTTTTTTAAAAAAAAAAAAAAAGATCCTTTTACATTGAAAGATGTTTAAATTTTGAGTGGTTTTTTGAAGGATTGTTTTTTTTTTTAAAAAAGAACTGTTTTGGCATTTTTTTCCCAGGTGGTTCCCTTTAATTTTTAACAAAAGGTTTTTTTAATTTTAAAAATTTTAATGGGAAAAACGGGGACCACATTGGGTTAAACCGGATTTTAAAAAATTCCATGTTTTTTTTTGGGGTTTTTTAAAAAGGTTTTTAAAAGGTCTTTCAGCTTATTTTTTTTCCCTTGGGAAATTTACGGGGGGTAAAAAATAGGGGACAAAGGGGGGGGAAAGGTCAAACCCAAAAATTTTCATTTCAAAAAAATTTGGGGGGGCTTATCTTTTGGATAATTTTGGGGGAACTAACGAATTTTTCCCTAAAAAAAACCCGAATTTACAAACTTCAAACACGGATCCCTTTTTTTTTGGGTTTCACCCCCAAAACCCCCCCAAAAAAATTTTTTAGGTGGGTTTTGGGGAAGGGGGAAAAATGATTAAAAGCCATAAAAGGAAGCCCCATAGGACCTTTAAAAAAAATTGCTCTTTCCAAAAACTTTTTTGAGTTTGTTTTAAGGTTGGTGTTTTTTAAAGGACATGTTTTAAGGGAGGAATGGGGAAAAGGGGTTTTTTTGGACTGGACAAAATCGACGGTGAAAAACAAAAAAAAGACTTTTTTTTTAAAAAAACGAATCTCACCAGGTCCGTGTTTCCATCTTTTTATTCTCTTTAACAACTGAAGGATATGCTCTCATATGTTGCACGATGTACAGTGGAAGAAACACTGGGGGGGATGCACCATCTAGATATCGAACGAGAATCATTATATGCAGAAGGATTCACTGCAGCTGTGAGAGTGGAGGCGCCTTTCTACTAGAATAAAACGAGTAATTAAAAACGTCCAGACAATACGAGCACTGTCAGTTCGATACATGATGGAACGCACATTTACACGCGGAAGAGCGTCATATGAATATACTCGTTTGCGAGTCAAACGTGGGAGACTGAAAGAAAGACAGAGACTCATTTAAGTCTTGAAAACACTTTACCATTAATAAACAAATTAGGTCCCAGGGGAGCCCGTCTTAGTCTTACGGCGCATACACCAACATATCAGGCGACAAGTAAAAACATACACGAACAAAGTTACATAAAGAATAGATTTAATCAAGAAGTACAAACCAAACCATCAAACAAACAAAAGAGTCAGGTGCGAGAAACTGTAAATAACACAGCAGTCAGCAACAACAACAAACAGCAAGAACAAAGGCTGGTCATTGAGGTGGTAATACAAGACGCCGAATTGTCCGCCCTATAACATGATCTTCAATAAAGCCATAGAATAGAAACAGGCTGCATATCGGAGCTACAAACATGTATCGCTCTTTGTGGCAGATGAGGCGTAAGAAGAACGATGACTCAGAGGATTGTGCGTTTGGGACTTTAAGAGGAATCACATGTTTAGAGAAAGAAGAGAGATGGGAAGAAAGAGAGAGAAAGAGAGAGTGACAGACACATGACCGAGCAGACTGACAGACGAGACTGACAGAGCAGACAGACAGAGCAGGAGGAGACTGGTTTACCTTTGTTATGAATAAGCGATCGACCCAGTTCACAACCAGGTGTTGAAAGGCAAAGTGCAACATTGACTAAGCGTCCACAATGCGTTCATACGTTCACTGGCTCTGTCAAAGACAGAATGGCTCATAAAATGTGGTTCACTTCACCTTTAGAGTTTGGTGCAGAAAGCTGAGAACTTACCATTGAGTCATTCTCTTTCTCACGCCCCTCCCCCCCCCGTTCCTTCTTTTCTGTGTTGTCGCGTGTTTTCTAGCGCTTGCATCGCCCCCCACGCGAGGTCGCCGACGCGTCTTTTATTAACTACTCCATGTCAACTTAATTGTGTCTCGTGATAAGACAATGGCGAAAACCCCGACTGCACGGGTAAGCAGACTCCACATGTCTGCTATGGAAATCAATCAAGTCACTGAATTTACGGCGCTGCGCAGTTCTTACGCCCAGGTCTGGTTTTGAGGGTAACTGAACACTCTCCAGCTTTTGACGTCAAGGACGTACATCACGTCACATGTCTGCTGCGCATTGTCCTTTGGTTCTGGTTGGGAGGGGGATGGCTGTGGGAGGGGGGCTGTGTTTGCCTGTTGCCGGTTCGTTGTTTGTTTGTTTGTTTAGTACTTGTGCCTGATAATTACATAAACATGTGGATCCTCCCTGTGCTTGAAGCAGTCATACATCAAAATAGACATCTGGTCATGTTGATTGTTGTCTCAAATAGCCTAGCCAACTGCGTAGAGCGCAATCAGGGCTCATACTGTTTCAAATTAATACACAATACTTCACACACTGTTTATATGCTTTATTATAGTGTCCAAAGGCCGCAGCCAAGGCGCTTTAAGCCACAATCAGGGTTAAAAACATTATTAAAACATACACAATAGTTTCACAGGAAAAAAAATAGGAAAGAAAATAAGTACAGTATACACAATGCAATCATATACATAATCAAAGGAGATGCCCCTGGCGTTGACTCACTGACTGTGCAATTAGGCACTCCAGGACAGTGGCTTTTTGAGAAAGTCATCAAGAGTATAGACAACATTGATTATGTTTTTTTTCTTTAGTAACTTGGCAGATGGGATGAGAGAGGGAGGGAGGGGGAAGAAGTAGAGAGAAGAGGGGGGGGAAGACCTTAATCGAGCATGTAAGAACTGACATAAGGAAGGGGAAACGGGGGGGGAAAGGGAGACTGAGGAAACACCTAGCAGATTGATGTGAATTTTACAGAAAGTGTAGACACGTCATGTGGAGAGACATTCCAATAGACAGTGGTGGAGACGTACTTACCATCATCTACAGCAGCCTTCACTATCTTCGATGATCCGCCCCACTCGTCTCACTGACCCACACGTAGAGAGAGAGAGAGAGAAGGAGAGAGAGAGAGAGAGAGAGAGAGAGAGGAGAGAGAGAGAGAGAGGAAAAGAGAGAGGCAACGGTTGTTTCGTCTGTCATGAGAAATATTACAAATATTCACACTTTTAGGGAAAATGGCTGTTTTATGTGTAATTGGTTTCAAAATGTATTACACCATTCATTGGTCTGTTCGCAAAAATTGTTTGTTTTCGTCATGACCGTATCCTGTTTATATTTTTTCCACACTGTTGATAATGATCACACCTCATTCGGTATATATATGCAAATCCTTGTTGGACGATCTGGCGTTTGTTTTAAGTTACATTTACTGAATCGCAAGCGAAATTTCTCCTTTGCTGATAATCATTATTGTTATATGGATGTGTACCTTTTGTTAGAGATGAATGGTTAAGGGGGGAAAAATCACTATGCACCTGGAGGACATGAAGGTCAAAGGACAGAAATGACAAGAAAAATCTGGCAACGAGATGACCACAGGCAGACTACTAGAGTCTTGCAGAAAGACATTCATGCTCTAGCAGATCTGGAAAAGGGGACAGGTAAGTGAGGCAGTGAAACACTGACTACCACCGACGGTGAGTCAGAGCATTGAAAACGTCAGTCGCATAAGCCAGCTTTGATCTTGAAGAGTGGAATTTATTCGAGAAGAACAATGAGGCTCGGATGCCACCACAGCTCTCTAATCAAAAGAGTTTAGCCAGAACACAAAAGGGCGAATTATATCGCGAAATGGGTCGCCGTGTGGCCAGCTTGTAGCCATTTTAACCATCACATAATGAAAGTACGGCTCCGCGGGCCACCACGACGCATAACTTCCGATGTCAGCGGTATTCACTACGGGGCTATAATTCCGTCATTTAGGATCCGATTTTTTTAATATCCTCCTGAGTTTATGTGTTGTTGTTTGTTTGTTTGATTTGTTTGTTAGTTTGTCCTTATGCGTTTGTTTGTTTTGGAGATTACATCTTATATCAGTTCTATCTCCAGTTCCGTTTCTGATTGCTCGACTGATACTTGGAAGAAGGGGCTTGGAGGGGTAGCGGGGGGGGGGGGGGGGCCAGTACACTTTTTCCTGACAATTTCGTGGCAAGAAAAACCTCCCACAGGAGCCCACACTTCCCCCCCGATTTATTATGAAAAAAACGTTCCCATTTTAAAACCCCCTTACCTCCCCTTTCCTCCCTTCAAAAAAAGAAAAAAAAAAATTCGGGGATGGGTGGGGGCATTTTTTTAAAAAAGAACAAAAAAATTTTTAAAATTGTTTATGATTGTTTTTTTTTCTTTTCCTAAAACCCAGGTTTAATGAAGGTGAAATCAGCTTGGTTTTCTTTGGGTTTACCCTTTTGAATGTTGGGGGGAAAAAAAATCATGTTTTCTTTAGGGCCCATTTTGGTGAGGGTCTGCTTGTTGCTAAGTGATCTGGAGGAGCAAATAAGTCGGGGGAAATTTGGGGTTCCAAAATATCACCCCCCTTTTTTGGGTTAAAAATTACTTTTTTTCCTGAAAAATATAGGGAGAATTTCTTAGTAAACCCGGGAGGGGTGGGTGTGTGTGTGGGTGTGGGAGGTGAGAGAGGGGAGGGGGGGGGGGGAAGGGGTCAGGCGGCAGGAAATTTGTTAGCGAGTTTTGGCTCAGTTGTTTTTTGGGTGATGTTATTTATCCAACGAAAGCCGGGGTTTTCCAATTTTTTTTTTTAAGGATTTGGGGATGGGGAATTTTCAAAAGTCATGGCCCCAAAGGGCGGGGCAAAATAGATTAAACAAAAGTGCAAAAAAATTCAGCACCTTTTAGGGGAAGATGTGCAAAACCCCTTTTTTTCTTAGGGTTTAAAGGGACTGTTTAAAATCTGTGTTTTTTTGGGGGTCAGCCGGCCATGCCTTGCCCCCTGAAACAAGTAAATTTTCTTATTTCAACTGAGCCTTTTTTTGGGGGTTTGTATTGACCTGGGGGATCACAAAATCGGAATTTTTGTAATGGTTTTTGTTTAAAAAGGGGAGGGTTTTTTGAAAGGCTTGGGTCATCTCTGTTTTTCTTTGTTCACTTTCCCGTTACGGGTGTTGAATCAGTTTGGACTGTGGCGGGGCGATTCTTGTGTATTGAAATTTTGCCTAACACTTTCCTGTTAAAACTTTTGGAAAAGGGAAAAAGCGTGAAGTTGATGCTTTAAAAAGTGGCGTTATTTATCTATGCAAGTTGGTCAGAAAATGGAGAAGGTTTAAAGGAATTTATGAATTATAAAGTAAAAAAATTTTTCCCAGGTGCAATATTTTATCATTCACGTTCCAGCTCTGTTTGGAATTTTTTTGTTTATATTTCAGATTCCCTTTTCTAAGGGGGGAGGGGTTTTTAACTTCAATCGGGGAGTTTGGTGTGTGATTGAGTTAGTGAGTGAGGGGGGAGAATTTGTGTATGTTTGTGATGTGTCTTGGTTGAAACTGTCTGTGTCTTTGAAATAAATTTACAGAATAAGAAAATTTTATAGAAAGAAATTTAGCCCGGGAAATTTATTTTTTCGTTCGTTCGTTCGGTTTTTTTTTTTATTTATTTGTTTGTTTGTTTGTTTGGGTTTTTTGTTTTTTTACACATTTCCTGAAAACCCAAAAGAAGATCATGATTCATACGTTTATCAAGCAAAGGACCCGTTTTGAGGCCCTTTTTCTGTAATAAATGAATCTTTGGGGGAAAGGGGAAAGGGGTGAAAGGTGTGAAATTTGGGGGGGGTTCCCAAATTTCTGTGTTTTTGTCTTCATATCCCTCGAAAATTCAATAGACGGTCAACGGCTGCAGTATGTTGTCCAGAAGGCAAATGTCCCGTTGTTGTTTGTTTTTTTGTTTTTTGTTTTTGTTTTTGCCCTTGTTTGGTTTTTTTGTTCTGTTATGGGCCCATTAAAGTTGGGACCCCTTTGAATTTTCGCTTTTCTTCCCCGTCTGTGAAATTCTGGTAGTTTGAAACCTTTACTGCAGAAAAGGGGGTCAGTTTGGGTGGGTGAGAAGCCAAGGGAAGACAAAACCCCCGTGGGGATGTAGGGGCTTCTTTGGGGTTTAAAAAAGTATCCCCCCCTTTTTGGTGTTCTGTGCCTTAAAATTTTCCCCTTTCCGGGGCAGTCTCTTTGTTTTTTTCCCGGCTTTTTTTCTCTCTTATTTCTTCCCCTTTTTTGTTTTGCTTTGTTGGTCCGCTCATTTGTTCGATTTCCCCTAAAGCTTTTCAACGTTTCTCAAGACTGATAAATTTGGGGACATGTAAAAAACTGCCTTTTTTTTTCTCTCTGGGGTGTGTGATGTGCAGAAGCGTTCCAGTTTTTTTAGGCAGTTTTTTTGTTGGGTTTTTGTGTAGTTTTTTTTGTTTTTGCATTTTTTTTCGGGTTTTTTTTTTTAAATTTTTTTTTTTTTCCCCCAGTGATTAAATGAAAAGGAAAAAAGTCAACGCTTGGGGGGATGTCCTTTGTGTATGTGCCAAATTTCTTTGACAGGGGTTCTTTAAATTTTTAATTTTCCCGTTTTTTTTCCCTTCTTTTTTTTTGTTTCGTGTCAGGGTCAAAAGGGGACTGTTTGGGATTGTTATTCCCTGATATGGGTCAGCGCAGTCGGGGTGGGGGTTTTTGGGCGTACAAGAATAGTAAAAAATGATAATAATAATTTGTAATAAATTAAAAATTTAAAAAGTTATTTAAAAATAGCAGTTTGTAATTTAAAGGGTAATAATATAATTTTTAATGTTAATAATGATAATAGTTAAAAATAATTTTAAATGGGTAAAGGGCCTTTGGGCCCACCCGAAAAATTTTCTGATCACCGAACTGGAAAAAACGGCCAGGTTTCGCCAGAAAATGGTATGAAACCCTGAAGACTGAGAACGAAAAGGAAGTGGTTTTCCCCTTTACCTGCATTGTGTTAGAAAAAATTTTTGTGTGGGGTAGAGGAAAGTTTTTGTTTGGGTTTAAAAAAATTTCTTTCTTATTGAGAGAAACTTTTTTTTTTTTGTTAAAATCCCTTTTTTTCTTATCGGTTTTTACCGGAAAAATGAAACCCGCAGGCCTTTTTTGTTTGTTTTGTTTTGTTTTTGTATTTGGTTTACAGGGAAATAGACTTGGGTCGAAACGAAAAATTCAATGTTTTTGTAACTTTTTTTTTACAGGAAATTGGGAAAATTTCTATCACGTTGTGTAGGCCCAAAACCCCTGGGGATCATTTTTTGAATTTGCCTTTGTGGCGTGTGGGGCCTTTTCCGTATACAACTACGTTTTTTTGGGTTTGGGTTTTTTTGTTTTTTTTTTTTTTTCTGTAAATCGAAAGTTAAATGATTGAAGGGGAAAAAAATTTTGTTTCGTTTTTCCAAAAAAAAGGAAATTTTTCGTGCAGGGATTGAGGATTGATCTTGTCTAAAGTCAGTTCTTGAGAAAATTTATATACTGGAGAGAGAGGGGCAGTTAAATTTTTGGGGCCAGGGGTTTTTGTTTACGTACATCCACTCACAAATCTTGTTTCAAAAACCCGGGTTTTTAAATGTTAAAATGTTTTTGTTTTTCTGGGGGACACTGATCCTCCCAAACTCCAACTCTTTTTTCTTACAGATGCATTCTGAATGATCTCCATCACCGGGGAGTGATTAGTTCCCCTAGCCGGTCAGGACCCCGTGAAACTAATGTCTTGCATAAAAACCCCTTTTTTTTGCTTTTGAGTTGTGCATCTGCCCCTTTAAAAACGTTTTGGAATGTACGGATGGTTTTATGGTTTTTTTTTGGAAAGAAACCCAATTCCCCATTTTAAAAACAAGATGGGGAAACCCAAAAGCCTGAGGGAGTACACCGGATTAAACCGTTTAAAAGGGGAAAAAAATTTACCTGAAGAATCATTTGAAACGGGTTTTCTGATGTTATGCCTTGATTGTGGTTTTCGGTTTAGGGGAAACCCTTTTGTTTTTTCGTTTTAAAGGTTTTTGAAAAAAAGGGCCCGCCCCCCATTGGGGAGTTTCAAAAAAGGGACCGTACAATTTAGGGTTTTTTGCCGTCTAGGGCCCTTGGCCAAAAAACAGAGACAAAAATTTTGGGAAGACCATTTCTTTAAAAAACAAAAAAAGCAAGCAAGCAGCCAACAAAAGAAAACAAGCAAACAAAAACAAAAGCAACAAAACCCGCAACAGCAACAGTTCAAAAAAAACCCTTCGGGAGAGATGCTTCGTTTTAAATTCTGTTCTGTTGGGAAACCCGAACAAGAATGCCGTTTTTGGCTTTTTTTGTTTGCCCGATTTGGTTTAACCCAAAAGTTTTCCCCCAAAATTTTCCCGCACCAAACATACTGTTTTTACTTTAAATAAACGGGACTTCCCAACCCGTCTTTGAAAAACCCTGTGTCGAAAACCCTTTTACCCGTTTCCCCCCAGAAACGAGTGGGGGCCGTTTGAACAAAAAGAAAAGAACAAGGGAAAAATCCCCGATCCCAAAGAACTCCCTTGTGACATTTGGGGTAGGGTTTTGCGCCAGTTTGGGAATTTAGGGGTGGGGGTCAGGGGGTAGATGACACGGAGGTTGTCGATTGAAAATTTCAAATGGCGCAGGCAGGATCATGGGAAGGGAGGGAATCGAGACTAAAGGATTTGGAGGGTTTTTTTTTTTTTTTTTGAACGAGAATCAAAGAGATTTTAGGGGATTTTTATTGTGTTGAAAACCGGAAATATTGTAGAGTTTTAAAGGGGGGGTTTTTTTTATATCTTTTGCGAACCCCACTCAAAAAGTCAACAAGGTGGTTTTGTTGTTTTTGGGTTTTGCCCCCCAGAATCCGTCGGATTTTGGATCAGCGGTTTGTGAGAACCCCGGTTTTATTCCTTTATTCCTTGAAGGACCCGCTTTTTCCAAATTGACCCCCTGTTGTATAGGCTTGTGTTAAATAGAAAACGAAAGTTTCTTTTATGTTTTTCCAGCCAGCCGTTTTCAGGTTTTGGTTTTAATGGAACATTTCCAACCCGCTTTTTATGTGGCGACAGAGGGGGGGAAGAATGTAGTGGGGAAAATTTGTCATGGCTATGCCAGCTTTGGGAAAAAAAATCTTGTCTTACGTCTTGGTTTTCTTCGGGGATTTCCTTTTTTGAGAGTCCGGCCGGGGGAAAGATTTAGTTTTAGGGGCCTCGTAATTTTTTTTGGTGGGTTGGGGGTTTTGCCTTTTAGGTTTGGTAGCTGGGCAAATGAAACTGTCGGTGGGGCAGGCTGTGAAGGACAGTTCCCCAAAAATTGTCAAAATAGGTGTTGAGGTTTTGGGTATTCTCCCAAACCTAAATTTAGCCCTTTTCTTTATTCCCAAAACATGTTTAACGGGGCCGGGAAAATTGGGGGCCCCAATTTAATTTTGTATCATCAAACATAGCATCCCTACTCCCTCTTTTTTTTAAGCCCTGGAATTTGGGGTTTTTGGATTTTGTCCCGCGTTTGATTTTCCCGTGGGGATCTTTTTGGGATACAGTCTTTGTGTTTCCCTTTTTGATAAGTTTGGGCGGTTTGGGTTTGGGCGATCACTGTTTATGTTGAATTTTGGGAGTTGGTAGAGCTGGGGTTTTTTTATGTGTTAAATCAAAAACGTTATTCTAAAGCATTTTTGTCTATGGCCATTTTTATTTACCATAGGCCCGGGACAAATTTTTTTTGTGCCCGTGGGGATGCTTAAAAGACGGGGAAGGTAAAATTTTTATGCCGGGTTTTTTTTCTGGATTAAAAGCGTGGAGGGGTGTACACTATGCTTCCTTTTATGACATATTGGGTTCAGTTTGGGGTCGATGTTGACAGCCGCGCGGGTTGGGCAAGGATTTGAGCGCATCCTTTAAAGATGCATTAGCAAAAGTGGGGCCAAAACTCGATTATGGGGTGCCAGTCTTCCCAGGGGACCCCCATGGGCCCCGGGGGGGCCCAAAAAAAATTTACAAGGAATTTTGGAAAGGTTTTGTTGCAGGCTGAAATTTCAAAATGTCATTCCCCTCACAAGTGTTAAAAGAAAAAAAAATTTCGCCCGTAACGAGGGAAAAAATTTTGGCGGGGGAGACCCCCTTTTTATCAAAATTTTTTTTGGGGGGGTTTTTTTTACTTTTGAACCCTTAAAAAAAAGCCAAGGTTTTCTTTTTCCATCTCCCCTTTCATTTGTTCCCCCACGTTTTGTTGACAAATTTTAAAACCTGTCTCGTGGGGGTTCCCTATTTTTAAAAAAAATTTACTTTTTTTTCCCCAAAAAAAATTTAAATTTTATATTTTTTGTTTTTTTAAAAAATTCCCTCCTGAATATTTTCTTTCTTTGTTTTTAGCCCATTTTTTGGGGGCTTCTAAAAATTGTGTTTTTGGGGGGGGTTTTAAAAAACCGGGGGATTTTTTTTCCCCTTTTAAACTTTTTTTAAACCGTCCTTTAAATGGTATTCCAGTCCTTTAAATTGGCGCGTTTTTGGGGCGGGTTTTTTTTTTACCCCCTTTAAAAGGGGGGTTTTTACGGCCCTTAAAACCCAAAAAAAAAAACATAAAAAAACCATAAAATTTTAAAAAATTTTTTTTTTTTTTAAAAAATTTTTCTTTTTAAAAAAAATTTTTTTTTTTTAAAAAAAAAAAAAAATTTTTTTTTTTTTAAAAAAAATTTTTTTACCCCCCCCCAAAAAATTTTTTTTTTAAAAAAACCCTTTTTTTTAAATTTTTTTTTTTTCCCTTTTTTAAATTTTCTTTTTTTCCCTTTCCCCCCAAACCAAAAAAATTTTTTCAAAAATTTTTTAAAATTTTTTTTTAAAAAACCCTTTAAACCCTTTTAATCAAAAAAAAC
>JAPXFY010004500.1:10000-12500 GCA_030674185.1 Monoplex corrugatus | reverse complement strand
AGACAAGTAACAATATCATCCACAGGGCATCTCGAAGACAAGTATACAATATCATCCACAGGGCATCTCGAAGACAAGTATACAATATCATCCACAGGGCATCTCGAAGACAAGTATACAATATCATCCACAGGGCATCTCGAAGACAAGTATACAATATCATCCACAGGGCATCTCGAAGACAAGTATACAATATCATCCACAGGCATCTCGAAGACAAGTATACAATATCATCCACAGGGCATCTGAAGACAAGTATACATATCATCCACAGGGCATCTCGAAGACAAGTATACAATATCATCACAGGCTTCTCGAAGACAAGTATACAATATCATCCACAGGGCATCTCGAAGACAAGTATACAATATCATCCACAGGGCATCTCGAAGACAGTTTACAATATCACAGGGCATCCGAAGACAAGATCACAATTATCACCCAAGGGCATCTCGAAGACAAGTATACATATCATCAAGGCATCTCGAACAAGTAACATATCATCCACAGGGCATCTCGAAGACAAGTAACAATATCATCCACAGGCATCTCAAGACAGTATCAATATCATCACGGGCATTCGAAGACAAGTATACAATATCTTCCACAGGGCATCTCAAGACAAGTATACAATATCATCCACAGGGCATCTCGAAGACAAGTATACATATCATCCACAGGGCATTCGAAGACAAGTTTACAATATCATCCCAGGGCATCTCAAGACAAGTAACATTCATCACAGGCATCTCGAAGACAATTATACATATCATCCACAGGCATCTCGAAGACAGTATACAATATCATCCACAGGGCATCTCGAAGTACATGTATACAATATCATCCACAGGCATCTCGAAGACAAGTATACATATCATCCACAGGCATCCGAAGACAAGTATACAATATCATCAAGGCATCTCGAAGACAGTATACAATATCATCCACAGGCATCTCGAAGACAAGTATACAATATCATCCACAGGGCATTCGAAGACAAGTAACAATATCTCCCAGGGCATCTCGAAGGAACAAGTATACAATATCATCCACAGGGCATCTCGAAGACAAGTACACAATATCATCCACAGGGATCTCGAAGACAAGTATACAATATCATCCACAGGGCATCTCGAAGACAAGTACACAATATCATCCACAGGCATCTCGAGCAAGTATACAATATCATCCACAGGGCATCTCGAAGACAAGTAGACAATTCATCACAGGGATCTCGAAGACAAGTACAAAATATCATCCACAGGTGCATCTCGAAGACAGTATACAATATCATCCACAGGGCATCTCGAGACAAGATACAATATCATCCACAGGGCATCTCGAAGACAAGTACACAATATCATCCACAGGGCATCTCGAAGACAAGTATACAATATCATCCACAGGGCATCTCGAAGACAAGTATACAATATCATCCACAGGGCATCTCGAAGACAAGTACAATATCATCCACAGGGCATCTCGAAGACAAGTAACAATATCATCCACAGGGCATCTCGAAGACAATACAATATCATCCACAGGGCATCTCGAAGACAAGTACACAATATCATCCACAGGGCATCTCGAAGACAAGTATACAATATCATCCACAGGGCATCTCGAAGACAAGTAACAATATCATCCACAGGGCATCTCGAAGACAAGTATACAATATCATCCACAGGGCATCTCGAAGACAAGTACACAATATCATCCACAGGGCATCTCGAAGACAAGTATACAATATCATCCACAGGGCATCTCGAAGACAAGTATACAATATCATCCACAGGGCATCTCGAAGACAAGTACACAATATCATCCACAGGGCATCTCGAAGACAAGTATACAATATCATCCACAGGGCATCTCGAAGACAAGTATACAATATCATCCACAGGGCATCTCGAAGACAAGTAACAATATCATCCACAGGGCATCTCGAAGACAAGTATACAATATCATCCACAGGGCATCTCGAAGACAAGTATACAATATCATCCACAGGGCATCTCGAAGACAAGTATACAATATCATCACAGGGCATCTCGAAGACAAGTACACAATATCATCCACAGGGCATCTCGAAGACAAGTATACAATATCATCCACAGGGCATCTCGAAGAGATAAGGGCACTTTCAATCAAAAAAAAAAACAGAAAAAAAAAAAAACCCTTGAAACTTTTGTTGATCTGTCAACCAAAATGAACTTGAAGTCAGGTATAAGTAACCATCACGTTGCACAAGGCAAGGTAAATGATTAAACTTAGCCCTGACAAAAGCTTATGAATACACGGAGGTAACAATTTCGTTACCCAAAAGTTTTGTTAGACTCTCAATCGAAGTGGATTTTAAATCAGGTATAAGTAACCATCGCATTGCCCAAGGCAAGGCAAATGATTCAACTTAGCCCCGATCAAATTTTATGAATATATGAAGGTAACAATTTCGTTACCCATCACAAGGGCCACATAGTAGAATCACAAAATAAAACCA
>JAPXFY010004500.1:0-2500 GCA_030674185.1 Monoplex corrugatus | reverse complement strand
AAAGCTGACTGCTTGAGCCTCAGAGACTGTGGGTTTGAACTGGTGGGCAACCTTACCGACCAGCTGGTCGCCTCACTGCCCCGAGAGAAGTTACACAGAGAAGGTAGATACTACAGCCAATTGGTGCCACCCGACCATGATAATAATAATAATAATAATAATAGTGCATTTATAGAGCGCTTTCCGAAACCTCAAAGCGCTTTACATCAGTAAACCATTCATATATAAACCAAATAACAGGCTACAATACAAACAAACTCATCAAAAACTATCCACAGGAAATCAACAACCACACAGACACACCAAATAATCTCTCTCCCTCTCACCCCCTCCCCGCCCACCCCTCTCCCCCCATTTTCAAACACACACACACAACACCCACACACACACAGCCACACATCACACACACACACACACACACACACACACACACACACACACACACACACACACACACACACACACACACACACACACACACACACTGGCATACACCCCATTGTGCACAATTTCATCCAGAATGTCAAGCAGGATCAACCCACTAGCCAAAATCAGGAAAAACACTGTTTAAAGAAGTAAGTTTTTAAACTTGTTTTGAAAGATGGTAGAGTTTTAGAGTGGCGGACGGACTGAGGCAACAAGTTCCATGTCTGAACAGCAAAAACTGCAAAGGCTCTACCACCGTGAGTTTCTCTGTTATATTTTGGCACACGAAACTTCTTGTCATCCACAGAAGAGCGGAGTGATCGAGAAGGTACGTAGACAGTCAAGAGTTCAGAGAGATAGTCAGGAGCAGTTCCAGAAATGATGTGATAACAAAGGCAGCAAATCTTGTATTTTATTCTTTGTTCAACCGGGAGCCAGTGCAGTGTCTGAAACAGGGGTGTGCAGTGCTGTGACCTACGTGCCTTGAAGATGAGTTTAGCTGCAGAGTTCTGAACTTGTTGCAAATGTTTGAGATGTTTCTGAGGGCAACCCGCAAGGAGTGAATTGCAATAATCTAACCTAGACAGAATGCATGCAGTAACTAACGTCTTGGTTGCGTCTAATGTAAGGTAGTGTCTAATAGAATTAATGCGTCTAAGTTCGATGTATGCAGCCTGACATGTTTTGATGATGTGCTGGTGCATGGAGAGATTATGGTCAAAGACAAAACCGAGGTCACGAACGCAATCAGAAAAAGCAATAGCGGTATTACCGACAGTAATAGTGGAAGGCAGAGAAGAAAGATCTGCAGGCAATGGAGAAACACGAAGGGCTTCAGTCTTGTCATCATTCAACTTAAGTCGATTTTCATACATCCAGGATTTTACTTCAGAAACGCAGTTCTGAAGAGACTGAACTAGATGATCGTAGTTAGAAGGAGAATCAGTATGATTGAGCTGGGTATCGTCCGCATACATTTCATGACGGATGGAATGTGAGTCAATAAGGTGGGTCAGAGGAGAAGTATACAATATGAAAAGCACATGATGATACGGATGAGCTCTGCTTTATCTCAGGTGAGATTTTTTAAACAGTACATATAGTTAAAAAGTAAAACAATAAAGAAAAGAACGAAAGGACGGTAAAGGTTGATCCATAACCCCAAGTGAGGTAGTAGACTTTTATTGTTAAGAGGTTGGTGCCCACATCCTCTCTCCCTTGCGGCTTTACTGTCCCCAAACCTGAACAGGGTAGATAACCATTCATATCAATGTGGGATTTTTTGGCTCTAACCGACTCTTACCCAGAGTTGGATGTGCTGTGGGCTTATTGGGAAGACTGGGACCATACACTCGACAATCATCCACTTCAATGATGCGTCATTGAGGGTGTTGCTCAAATCTTCTGACCAGCACTGCAGATGTCTGTTTCTCTCGGGCCTGATTGACGCCAGGATTTATTATGAGAGTGAGCGTAGAGTACAGCCCTGTCACGGTCTCAATCCTAGATGGAACGCCATAGCTTCATGATTATCATCCCCATCGCCATCATCATCATCACATTGTAAAAATTGTGTGCCAGCTTATGTGGCCATTAAGGTAGTACAGAAAATGGGTCACAAAAAGCAAGAACAAAATAGGTTGATCCATAACCCAAGTGAGGTAGTAGACTTCTACTGTTATGAGGTTGGTGCATACATCCTGTCTCCCTCACAGCTTTATTTTCCCCACACCTGAACAGGGTGGACACCCATTCACTCAACTGGCCGGGTGGACTGGAGGCTGCTCGCACAAAAGTGTTCTCCAACCAGACTCAAGACTCGAGTGGTCAGTTTGGAAGGTGGGAGCATTACCTCAACAACAACCAGGCCTCTGTTATATAACTGTACCAAACAAACTCCTGTGTACATGTAGTGTGTGTATTTATATGTGGAGGCAGACACAAATAGATTACTCATAAGGAAGATTAGGAAAAGACAGGCAACATGTATAGGCCATTTTATGAGGAAGGGGGAATTGGAGCACCTGGTCACAACGGGAAAGCTGGAGGGAAAGAGAGCACCAGGTAGACCCAG
>JAPXFY010004499.1:0-17810 GCA_030674185.1 Monoplex corrugatus | reverse complement strand
TCTGTTCTTTGCCCCTCTCTTTTTCCCTTCTTTTTTTTTCTGTGTGTCCCCTCACTGCTTTCTCGAGTCTCTTTATCTCTCTGTTTCTCTTTGTCCCTGCCATCAGTGTGTGTCTCTCTCTGTCTCTGTCTCTGTCTCTTACTCTGTTCTTTTCTTTGATTTAACGTCTTTTCACTAAAAATGAATTAGACGGGGTAGGGGGGGAGGGGATTCTCATTACTCTGTCTTTCTGTCTTTATGCCTCTCTCTGTCTGTTTGTTTGTTTGTCTGTCTGTTTGTGTCTCTCTGTCTCTGTCTCTGTTTTTTGTCTCTGTCTCTCTCTGTCCCCTCTCTGTCTCTCTCTGTCTCACTGCTGTCTGTCTCTATGTCTGTCTGTCATCTGTCTGTCTGTCTGTCTGTCTCTGTCTGTCTGTCTGTCTGTCTGTCTCTCTCTCTCTCTCTCTCTCTCTCCTCTCTCTCTCTCTCCCCCGTCTTTCTCTTTGTTTTGTCATTGTTTCTCTGCCTCTCTCTTTGTCCTTTTTGGGGCCCTCTCTGTCTCTGGCTGTGGGGCCTGTCTGTCTGTCTCTTTTTCTCTGTCTCTCTCCGTCTCCCTCTTCTCGCTCTATCTCTCCCTCCCTCTCTTTGTCTCTCTCTCCCTCCCCTCCTTCCCTCCCACACCTATCGTTCTCAATACTACTAATATTCCAGTTTTATTATGTTCAAGTCTTTATTATCTCATGTTTATCTGTATTAATATATTGTCAGTCTTTATTATCTCATAGTTCATCTGTATTAATATATGTGCAGTCTTTATTATCTCATAGTTCATCTGTATTAATATATGTCAGAGTCTTTATTATCTCATAGTTCATCTGTATTAATATTAGTCACTTTTATACCTCATAGTTCTTCTGTTTAATATATGTGTCAGTCTTTATTATCTCATAGTTCATCCTGTATTAATAAAATGTGTCAGTCTTTATTACCCTCATAGTTCTCTGTATTAAAAATACTTTCCCTCATGAATATTATTGCGTATTTGTAATAAAGCCTAGTAAAACCCTGTATGACCGGGGTTTGATATAACAAATCATAAAAAGTGCTCACACAATATCCTCGAAAAAAAAAAGTGTCCTCTTTTTGTTTGTTCACCCCCCCTCCCACCCCCCCCCCCTCTCGTATCTCTCCCCCATCTTTATCCGAGAGCTGGATGTAAAGAAAACCCTGATATCTTATGCCACTTATTGAAAGACAAACATGTGTTCTTGTTCCTTTTCCTGTTTTCTTTTTTTCCTGTTCTTGTTCTTTTCCTTTATCCTGTTCTTGTTCCGTTTCTTGTTCCTGTTCCTTTCCCTGTCCTGTTTCTCGTTCCTGTGTCCTTTCCCTGATCTTGTTCCCTTGTCCTGTTCATGTCCTCTACTCCCGTTCCTGTTCCTTGACCTGTTCTTATTCTTGTCCTTTTCTTGTCTTGTTCCTTGTCCTGTTCACGGTTCCTGTTCCTTTTCCTGTTCTTGTTCCTTCCTGTTTCTTATTTTGTCCTGTTCCTGTTCTTGTTCCTTTTCCTGTTCTCGTTCCTGTTCCTTTTCCTTCTTTGTTCTTGTCCTGTTCGTTTTTTTGTTTCCTTTCCTGTTCTGTTCTTGTCCTGTTCTTATTCTTGTTCCTTTCCTGTTCTTGTTCCTTGTCCTGTTCTTATTCTAGGTTCCTTTTCTTTTCTTGTTCCTTGTCCTGGTTCTTATTCTTGTTCATTTTCGCTGTTCTGTTCCTAGTCCCTGTTCTGTTTTTTCTGTTCTCGGTTCCTTGCAACTGTTCTTGTTCTTTGTTCGTGTTCCTGTTCTTGTTTCTTTGTACTGTTTTTGTTCTTGTTTCCTGTTCCTAGTTTCTTTTCCTGTTCTGTTTCCTGTTCCTGTTCGTGTTCCTGTTCTTGTTTTTGTTCCTTTTCCTTTCTTGTTTTTGTTATCTTCTTCTTGTTTCCTGTTCGTGTTCTATTTCCTGTTTGTTGTTTTGTTGGTTGTTTGTTGTTGTTGTTGTTTTTTGGGGGTTGTTTGTTTTTTGTTTTTGTTTCCTCTTCTTGAATGTTCAGACAATTCTTCACCTGGTGGATGACTGTGTTTTCATTCAGTCTCCCTTTTCTGTTTATCTTTTTTTTTGAATATGAGATACACAGAGCCCACATGTAATTACAATGTTGCTAAGGATTGTTTTCGGTGACAACTGATACAAACACCAGTCATCATGGTCGTTGCGATCATGGCCTTCCAGACGTTACCTATCCCTTTTTCGCTGTAAGAACAGCTCCCACCCTCTCTGTCATCAGCCACCCTGCAAGTTCCGTCCAATTTTTCTCCCTGTGTCTACTGTGTGTTTCTCTTTCCTTCACTTTCCGTTGTGACCAGGTGCCTCTAATTTGTCTTTCTCAAAAAATACTGGAATAAGGAGATAAAAAACCCGTAGGCTATATAGAAACTCCAAACGTGGCTCATCCACCCAATCCTACCCTGTCCCTAACCTGGAAGATAGCCGAACTGGGATCATGGCCTTATTTGCAGGCTTAAGACTTAGGCCATGATCATTCTGGATCTTCCCATCACCATGGCACCTGTTCCATTTCAGTGCATATGGAATTCATTCCGAGCTCGAAGACGTCATCTTGATGAAAATGAAAGTAAAACTGAAACTGTTTCTAATTCTGTTCCTGTTCCTTGTTATTTGGATCAAGTTTATACTTAGGTGACTGGCTGTTGGTTTTTTCGTTTCAGTCCCTTTCTTTTGTTTTGTTTTGTATTGTTTTGCTTTTTAAAGATGAGAATACAACTGACAAGACAATACAGGCTAATCTCATAGTATTACAGTGTAGCCAAGATTGTTTCTAATGACACTGATACGAACACTAATATATAAGATCAAAAACCAATAAGCTAGGTAGACTCAGGACCTGGCCATTCATGGGTTATGTGCCGGCTTAAGGCCTGTGGTTGCCATGATCATTCTGGAATCTTCTCCTTCACATGGGTTTATGTACAGGCTAAGGCTTGTGGCCATGATCCTTCCGGGAGAGAGAAAGGGAGAGAGAGAGGGGGGAAGAGAAAAAGAGAGAAAAGGGAGAAAAAGAAAGGAGAGAAAAAAAAAAAGGAGAGAAAAAGAGAAGGGGGGAAAAGAAAGATAGGGAGAGAAAAAGAAAAAGAAAGGAGAGAGAGAGAAAGGGAGAGAGAAAAAAGAAAAAAAGGAAAAGAAAGAAAGGGGAAAAAGGGGAAAGAGAGAGAAAGAAAGGGAAAGAGAGAAAAAAAAAGGAGAGAGAAAAAAAGGGAGAAAAAAAAGAAAGGAAGGAGAAAAAAAAAGGGGAGAGAAAGAAAGGAAGAGAGAAAGAAAGGGAGAAAGAAAAGGGAGAGAGAAAGAAAGGGAAGAAAAAAGAAAGGGAGAAAAAGGAGAAAGGGAGAGGGAAAAAAAAGGAGAAAAAAGGGGGGGAAAGAAAGGGAGAGAGAAAAAAAAGGGAGAAAAAAGAAAAGAAAAAAAAAAGGGAGAGAGAGAAAGAAAGGGGAAGAAAAAAAGGGGGAGAAGGGGAGAAAAAAAAGGAGAGAAAGAAAAAAAGGGGGAGAGAAAAAAAGGGGAGAGAGAAAAAAAAGGGAGGAGGGAAAAAAAGGGAAGAGAGAAAGGGAGGGGAAAAGGAGAAAAAGGGGAGAGAAAAAAGGGAGAGAGAAAGTAAAGGGGGAGAGGAGAAATAAAAGGGTAGAAGAAAAGGGAGGGAAAAAAAAAAGGAGAAGAGGGGAAAGGGGGTGAAAGGAGAGTGAAAGGGAGAGGGAAAAAAGGGGAGAGAGAAAGAAAGGGGAAAAGAAAGAAGGGAGGAGGAAAAAAAAAAGGGAAAAAAGAGAGGGGAAAAAGAAAAGGGGAAGGGAAAAAGAAAAGGAGATAAAAAGAAAGGAGGAGAGAGAAAGGGAGAGAATTTTTGGGGGGGGGAAAAAGAAAGGGGAGGAAAAGGGAGAAAAGAAAAAAAAAAAGGGAAAAAAAGAGGAAAGGGAGAGAAGAGAGATGGGAAAAGAGGGGGGGAAAAGGGGGGGGAAAAAGGGAGGGGGGAAAAAAAAGGGGGGAGGAGGAGGGGAAAAAAAGGAAAGGGGGTAAAAAGAAAGGAGAGAGAAAAAAGGGGGGAGGGGGAAAAAGGGGAGAGGGAAGAGAAAGGGAAAGAGAAAAGGGTAAAAAAAGAAAGGGAGAGTGAGAGAAGGGGAAGGGGGAAAGAGAGTGGTTGAATGGAGAGAATGGTGACAGAGAGAATGTAACAGAGAGAGAGAGAGAGAGTGGTTTGAAGGAGGGGAGAAAGAAGGAGAGGTTGATGGAGGAGAAATGTTACTAAGAAGGGTAAACAAGAAGAGAGAGTGAAGATGGGGAGGGGAGAAAGAGAGGGTGATGGAGATAGATGGTGACAGAGAGAAAGGGTAAACAGAAGAGAGTGAGAGAAGGGAGGGGAGAAAGAGGAGGTTGAATGGAGAAGATATGGTTGACAGAGAGAAGGGTAAACAGAGAGAGAGAGAGAGAGTGAGAGAAGGGGAGGGGGGAGAAAGAGGAGGGTTTGATGGAGAGAGGATGGGTTCAGATAAAGGGTAAACACATAGAGAGAGAGAGAGAGTGAGAGAAGGGAGAGAGAAAGCAGAGGGTTGATGGAGAGAGATAGGACAGAGAGAAGGTAAACCAGAGAGAGTAGAAGAGAGTGAGAGAAGGGAGGGGAGAAAAGAGGGTTGGATGGAGAGAGATGGTGACAGAGAAGAAGGTAAACAAGAGAAGAGAGAGTGAGAGAAGGGGAGGGGGAAAAAGAGGAGGGTTGGATGGAGAGAGATGGTGACAGAGAGAAGGTAAACAGAGGAGAGAGAGAGTGAAGATGGGAAGGGTGAATGAGGAGGGTTGAATGGAGAGAGATGTGACAGAGAGAAGGTTAAACAGAGAGAGAGAGAGAGAGTAGAGAAGGGGTGGGAAAGAGGAGGGTTGGATGGAGAAGATGGTGAAAGAGAGAAGGGTAAAACACATAAGAGAGAAGAGAGTGAGAGAAGGGGAGGGGGAAAATGAGGAGGGTTGGATGGAGAGAATGGTGAAAGAGAGAAAGGTAATATAGACAGAGAGAGTGAGAGTAGGGAGGGGAGAAAGTGAGGGTGGAATGAGTAGAGATGGTGACAGAGAGAAGGTTAAAAGAGAGAGAGAGAGTGAGAGAAGGAGGGGGAAAGAGGAGGTGTGATGGAGAGAGATGGGGACAGAGAGAAGGTAAGCAGAGAGAGAAGAGAGTGTGTGAAAGAAGAGGGTTGGATGAGAGAGATGTGACAGAGAGAAGGGTAA
The DNA here is from genome assembly GCA_030674185.1 of Monoplex corrugatus. NCBI lineage: Eukaryota > Metazoa > Mollusca > Gastropoda > Littorinimorpha > Ranellidae > Monoplex > Monoplex corrugatus. The sequence goes on along the minus strand of JAPXFY010004499.1, from coordinate 12,518 downwards.
ACAAGACAGAAGAGTGAGAGATGGGAGGGGAGAAAGAGAGGGTTGGATGGAAGAATGGTGCAGAGAGAAGGGTAAACAGAGAGAGAGAGAGAGGGGAAGGGGGAGAAAAGACGAGGGTTGGATGGAGAGAATGGTGACAGAGATAGAGAACCAGGAGTAAGTCAGAGAGAGAGGCAGAAAGAGAGAGAGAGAGAGTAAACAGACAGACACAGACAGAGACAGACAGACAGAGACAATCCAGGACACAGAACAGAGGACCGACAAAACAGAGAGAGAGAGGAGAAAGAGAAGGAGGGTTGGGGGGAGAAAGAGGAGGGTTGGATGGAAGAGACGGGGACAGAGAGAGAGAAGGTTAAACAGAGAGAGAGAGAAGGGTAAACAGAGAGAGGGACAGAGAGAGAAGAATCAACAGCAGAGAGGATAGAACAGACAAACAGACAGACAGATAGAAAAAGATAGAGAGGAGGGGTGGGGATGGGAAAAAGAAGAGTTGGATGGAAAGAGATGGGCACAGAGAGAGAAAAGTGGTAAGCAGAGAGAAGGGGGAGAGAGAGACAGAACCGACAGAAAAGACAGACAGACCAGGCAGCCAGGAAGACAGAGAGAGACCAAGAGAGACAAGGACAGAGACACAAATAGGATAGAGACGAACAGAAAAGAAGATTTTACTGTCTTATCTGATATTTGGTCAAAAATAATACATTCGTCCGATGACACGTTTCTAATTTCGTTCCATTTTATTTTGCTATGATTGAGTGTTTTGTTCACTTGGTGAGTTTGTTTTTCTCATCTACCTACAACGGTCGCAGCTTTGAGTGGTTAGAACATAGTAGGTGTAAGGTTGGTTTTTTAATTTTCCCTGGGTCTCTTTCTTGGGTACAAAGTGAAGATTTCTCCCACCTCCCTGTCAAATTGTCGGAGACCCTGGGTTGGCCTCCTTTTTTTAAAAGACAAAGTTTTTTACCTCTGGTCAGATTGGGGGTGCCAGTTCTGAGTCCTTTAGAAAGGTGAAGATTTTTCCTCTTACGATCAATGGGTGCAGTATCCCAAATCTGACCTTTTTAAATGGTGACTTTTTCCCCATTGAGATAAAAATGCAATGCAGACATCCATGATGCCTTTTGAGTCTTTAAGTGTGGATAGTTTTCCCCATCTTTAAGTAACATATGTGAGACATGATGGTACCATTCCCTGATTTCTTAAACGTGAAGTTTTTTTTTTTACGACCCAAAGAAAATATTTTTTTAAACAATCAGTGTCCTTTAAATTTCAAATGGTCCCATTTCCATTTCCAAATAAAGATGTCAGAATGCCAGTGTACTTTCCTAACCCTTTCTAAAATGAGACATTTTCCCCATCTCTGAGTCGATATATGCAACATACCATGTTTTAAGCCATTTCCCTTAAAAGGCGAAGACTTTTCCCCCATTCCCCGGCAATGACATGAAAAATGCTATTGCCCCAGCCCCTTACTTAAAAAGGAATTATTTTTTTCATTTACAGGAAAATATTTTTGCAGACTTTCCCGTTTTTCCCTCTCAAAGAGTGAAGTTTTCGCTCCAACAATAACATGCAAAATATGCCAGTCCCCAAGCCCCCAAATTGAAAAGTAAAGATTTTCCCATTTTTGGGGCATGTATAATAGACAGCATTGCCTGACCCCCCCCCTTTAATTTAAAAAAGAATTTTTTTTTCCCTTTTCAGGATCAATGTATGTGCAATCAACCGGTTTCGCCCCATTAAAGAAGAAGATTTTTTTTTGTCTTCAAGATAATGCAAGTGAGACTGCCCCTTCCTAACCTCCCTTAAAAGGTGAAGATTTTCCGTTTCCCCCGGGTTAAATATGTTGAACACTTACCAAAAGGGGAATGCCCGTATGCCCGTTCCCCGACCTTTTTTAAAGGGGGGGTTTTTCCCCCCTTCCCCTATTTTGTCATTTTCCCCTATATGCTGACATGCCGTGATGCCATTCTGATCTTTTAATAGCTGAGGTTTTTCCCCATCTCCATATTTTATTTTTTTCCCGGATGAGACATCCCGGGGTAGACCTTACCAAAAGGGGGAAATTTTCCAAAGTCAAGATCAAAATAGACTTTTCCCTTCCTGATCCCCTTTAAAAATGAATTTTTTTTCCCCTTCCCCAGGCCCAAATCTCGCGATATCATTCCAAGTTTCTTTAACCCTTTTGATCCTCACCCATCCCCAACTACAAAAACTTAAAAATTTTGATTTTCCCCCTTCCCATTTTCCTTAGAAGTGGCAATGGGGGAGGGTGTAAAGATTTTTTTTTTTTTTGTTAGCAGGTTTGAAAATGCGGGTTTATGGGGACAGGGGGGAGTAAAAGGGTTAAACGAAATGTTTTTTTTTTTAAATTTCCCAGAAAAAATTTTTGTGCAGGATCCCTATACCAGACCCCCAATGTGTTTGTTTTAAAAGGTAAGGGTTTTTTTCCCCCCTCAGGGAAGTAAATTTGGTATAGAAGGAATTTTTTCCCCGGAAACCCCCCCTTTAAAGGTTTGGAGTTTTTTTTTTCCATCTACCAGTCCAATATTTGTGTAGCCCCCCCCGGTTCCCCCCCCTCTTAAAAAAAAAAAAAAAAGGGAAAAGTCTCCAAATTTCTTTTTACGCATTGCAAAAGGGAGGGAAAAAAAAACGTTTGAAAAGGCCCCATTCAAAATGGAAAAAAATTTGGGGAAGGGGCTGTATTTACCAGCTTTTTAAAAACTTTTTAAGCAGTTAAGAGAGGCAAAAGAAAAAGGGGAAGGGGAAAGAAATAAAAAAACAAAAAGGAAAGAACGAACGAACAAAACGAACGAACAAAAACGAAGAAGAAAAAAAAAAAAAAAAGAATTTAAAATTTTAAGATGAGGGGTTAAAAAAAAAGAAGAAGAAAACAACAAAGCCCAAAAAAAAGAAGAAAAAGGGAAGAAGAAAGAAAAAAATGATGAGATGATGATGATGATGATATGTTTGATTTGATTTTGATGGATAAGATGATGTTGGGTGATGAAAAAAAAAAAGAAGAAGAGGAAGGGGTTTTGGGGGAAAAAACAGAAGTCAGAAAGGTCAATTTTTTGTATTTTGGGGCCCGAATCCCGGGGGAAAAAAAGGGAATTTTTCTCATCAAGTTTCAAACCTCCTCTTTTTCTTTTTTTTCCCCCTTCTTTTTTCTCTTTTCCCCCCTTTTCGTTGTTCTTCCCTCCTTTTTTCTCCTCTCTTTTGCCCTTCCTCCCTCTCTTTTTTCTCCTCTTTCCCCTTTTTTATCTTTTTTTCTTCTTTTCTTGCTGTTTTTCTTTTCCCTTCCCCTCCGTTTTTCTTCTTTTTCTCTTTCTATTTTCCCCTTTTTTTCCCCCCTCTTGTTTTTTTTCTCGGGTCTTTTCTTCTTTTTTTCTTCCCTTTTCTCACTCCCCTCCCCCCCCCTTTTTTTCCCCTTCTTTTTCCTTTTCCCCCTCCTCTTTTCTATAATTTTATATATAAAATTAAAAAAAATTTTTATACATTTTGTTAAAAATATTAAATTTTATTTTGGGTTTCTTACCCCGACTGACAATTGTGGCGTCAGTAAATTTCAATAAACATGTGCCCCCCCAATTTTTTTGGTGATATGGCCCCCACACGAATGTAATTTTTTCCCCCCCCAAAAAGTAAAAACAAACCCCTTCTGTTTTCCCCCCCTTGCAAACCCGCCCCGTATTTTTCCCCCCGGTTTTCCCCGGGGTTTCCCCCCCGATTTTTTGTGACTGGGGTTTTTTAAAAATTTTTTTTAAAACCCTTTTAAATTCCCTTTTTTTCCCCCCTTTTGCTTTGTTACCGGTGCTCAAATTTCTTTTTCCTAAAAAAAAATGTCCTGCATATCACGTTATTTGAAGGGGGGTCCCGGAAATTTTTTCCCCGGGCGGAATTTTGTTGGAAACTGAAACTAAAGATAAAATCTATAAAAGGGGAAAAATGTTTTTTAAAAAGCGGCCCAAAAAACAACCCCCACGGGCTCGTGGGGGAAAGGGGGGTTTTCCCCCCCACATCGTAAAGTAAAAAAAATAAAGTAAAAGGGAAAATGTGGAACTTGAACCTTTAAAACCCCAAAAATTGGTGCCATATTTACCATAATTAAAACCCCAAATTTATGTGTTTTTTCTGATTTGGGCCCACATTTTTTTTTGAAATTAAAAGTAAGGGGGAAATTTTTTTTTTAATTTTTTAGATGTAGTTATCCCTGGGGGTTTTCTTTTGGGGGTTTTTTTTTTTTTTTTTTTTTTTTTTTTTTGTTAATACGTGGTATATTTTTTTTTTTTAAGTAAAATGTTTTTTTATGTGTACATTTTATCGTTAACTTTGATTTCTTTAGGGAAAATTTGTTATGCTTTTATTTTTAAAGTACAGATATTTTGCAAGGGGGGGCAACCTTTTTTTTGAAATTTGGCTGGTTTTTTGTTTTTTTTTTTTAAAATTGGGTTATTTTACGAAAAATTTGTCCACAATCAACCCTTCTTTTAAAAAAGCTTTTGTTTTTGTTTGTAAAAGGGAAATTTTTTTTTTTTTCAAATCTTTTGGATGGCCACTTTAAAACCTTCTTTTTAAAAAAAAGTGGTTTTTTTGTTAAATTTTTTAGGGGATTTAGTTTTTTTTAAAATTATAAAGCAATCACCAAAAATTTAAAACCCCTTTTTTTAAAAACAATTTGGTTTTTAATGCTGTCACAAAAAGAATTCTTTTTTTAAAATTTTTTTTGGGGTTTCTTTGTACTTTTCCCAAAAAAAGAGAATTTTTTACAAAAAAAGGGTTTTTAAAACCTTAAAACCCAAAAAACCTTCCTTTTAAAAAAAGGGGTTTTTTGTTGATTTTTTTTTTAACTTAGAAATTTTTACAAAAAGGGTTTTTCCCCCTAAAGTCAAGCCCCTTTGAAAAAAAGGGCTTTTTTGTCGAGTTTTTATAACCGGGGAATTTTTTTACAAAAAAAATTTTTTTAAAACCGAGGTCTTTCCCCCCTTTGTGGATTTTTTTTAAATTTAAAAAATTTTTTTACAAAATAAAATTTTTTTAAAAAAAGTCAAGCCTTTTTTTAAAATACCCGGGCCCCTTTTAAATAGTTTTTTTTTTGGGTTCTGTAAGGGTAAATATTTTAAAAAAAAAATTTTTTGGGAAAACACATAAACTTTTTTTAAAAAATAGCTGTTTTTTGGGGTTCGATATTTTTTTAACAAAAATTTTTTTCCCCGATAAAAAGTTGTTAACCCGGGGTATGTTTTCTTTGGGAAGTAGCTGTCTCCTTATGGTTTTTTATAATTTAAAAATATTTTAAGATAAATTTTGTTAGCCTTAGGTAAAAACCCCTTCCTTTAAAATTTGCTGGTTTTTTTTTTCCTAGTTGGGGGTTTTTCTAAAACGAGTTTTTTTAAAAAATTTTGAATTTTGGGAAACAAACCCCAAATTTTTTTTTTTTAAATTTTTTTTGGGGTTTTTGTTGTTTTTTTTTTTATAATTAAATTTTTTACGGGATGAAATTTTTCCCCCTAAAGTTCAACCCTTTTTTCCTTTTTAAAATAACCTTCCTTGTTGTTTTTTTCTATAACGTGGGAAAATTCACACTTTAAAAAATTTTTTAACCCCGAGGTCATTTTTCGTTTAAAGTACGGACTCCTTTGTTGATCTTTTTATGAAAAAGAAAAAAAATTTTAAATAAAAAGTTTTTTTAAAAAAAAAATTTTCCCCCCTTTGAATAGGGCTTTTTTGTTAAATTTTTTAAAAAAAGAAAACCTTTACAGCAGTTGTTCTTAAGTAAGACTTTTTAAAAAAATTTTCTGGTTTTTTGGTTGTTTTTTTTAAAAAGTAAAAAATTTTACGGGACAGTTGTTCTCAGAGCCAAGTTTTTTTGAAAAGCGGGCTTCTTTGTTTGTTTTTTTAAAAAGGGGGGGAAAATTTTACGACAGTTTTTTTTTTTAAGGGGGAAAAGATTTTTTTTAAAAATAGCGGGCTTCTTTGTGATTTTTTTAAAAATAGGAAAATTTTAAAATTTTTTTTTTTTTAAAAAAAGACTTTTTTTAAAAAATAGCTGGCTTTTTTTTTGGGATGTTTTTTTTTTAAATTTTAAAAAATATTCCAGTTTTAAAAAAAAAATTGGGTTATATAAAAAAAAAAAAATTCTTTTAAAAAACGGGCCCTTGTTTGTTGAAGTTCTTGAATGTTGATTTTGAAAAACGGGGAATTTTTTTACAAATCAAGTTCGGGACACCCCCCAAAAAATTCGTTTTTTTTAAATTTGGGGTTTTTTTTTTGTTGATTTTCCCTGGAGAAAGAATTTTTTCCCCATAAAAAAATTTTGTCCCCAAAGTCCCCCCTTTTTTTTGGGAAAAAAATTAACCCCGGCTTTTTTTTTTGATATTTATATAAAAAAATTTTTTACAAAAAAAAATTTTTTTAGTTCAGAGCCAATCGTTTTTTAAAGGGGGGGCCCCCTTTGTTTTTTTTTCTAACTTTTAGAAATTTTTTTTTGAAAAATTTGTTAGCAAAAAGTCAAGCCTTCTTTGAAATAACATGTTTTCTTTTTTTATTTTTCAAATACTTTAAATATTTTAAAAAATTTAAAGTTGTTAGAAAAAGGGGGAAAACCTTTGGGTTTAAAATAGTTGGTTCTGGGGTTTATGTTTTTAAAAAGTAAAATTGGTTTGGAAAAAAACAAATTTTTGGGAAATTAAAGCCTTCGTTTGAAAATTCCCTTTTTTTTTAAAATTTTTTATGATAAAAAAGTTTTTAAAAAAAATTTTCTCCCTTTTAAAGGGAACCCCTTTTTTAAAAAGGGTTGTTTTTTTGTTTTTGTTTTTTTTTTATAATTTTAGAAAAATTTTTACAAAATGAAATTTTGTTAGTAAAATCAAACCTTTTTTGAAAAAATGGTTTGGGTTCTTTTGTTTTTTTATAAATGAATGTTTTAAAATTTTTAAAATTGTTTTTAAAACACATCAACATTCTTTAAAAAGTTGGTTTTTTTTTTTAGGTTTTAGGGCATACATTTTTTTAAGGGATAAAAGTTTTCCCCTTTAAAGGGTCAAGTTTCCCCTTTTTAAAATAGCCCGGGGTTTTTTTTTTATGTTTCTAAAGTAGGATTTTTTAAAAGATAAAGTTTTAAACCAAAGTCCCCCCTTTTAGCCTGGAGGGGGGGTGCAAAAATTTTTTAAAATCCCCCCTATCGTTTCTGCCCAGCTTGGACCCCCCTCCCGGGGTTCCCCCTTTTGGGGGATTTTTTGGCCCCTTCCCGGGGTAATTATCGTTGTAAAAAAGAGGAATTTTTCCCTCTCCCCTATTTCCCTTTTTTTCCCCTTTACTTATGTAATGGGTCCCCATTGGGACAAAGTTTTGTTGTTTTAAAATTTTGTTTTCTAAATTTGAAAAAAAACAAAGAAAAAAGTAACAAAGAAGAAAAAAAAACAAAAAAAAAAAAAAAGAAACAAGGGAAAAAAGAAAAAAAACGATGGGAAAAAAAAAAAAAAAAAGCTCACACAACTAAAAATAAAAAAAATTAAACCTTTTAATAAAAAAAACCAAACCCCAAAAAAACCCCAACCCCAATAAAAAAACCAATAAAACCAATCCCCAAACCCAAAAAACCCAAACCAAAACCAAAAAAAACCAAACCCCAAAAACCCCCCCCAAACCCCAAAAAACAACAAAAACCCCAACCCCAAAAAAAAAAACCCCCCCCCCAAAAAAAACCCAAAAAAACCCCAAACCCAAACCCAAAAAAAATTTTTTTAAAAAATTTTTTGTTTTAAAAATTTTCCCCTTTTTCGTTTCCCCTTGGGGGGGGTTTCCCAAAAGGGAAGAGAGCAAAAAATTTTTATTTTTTTAAAAATTTTTGTATCTGGGGTTTGTTTGTTTGTTTGTGATTTAATTAAAAAGGGCCCCAGGGGAAAAAAATTTTTTCCCCCTTTTTGTCTTTTTGTTTTTTTTTAAATACGGTTTTTATTTTTTTTTCGGGTTTTTTTTTTTTTTTGTTTGTTGAACGGGGCAGTTTTTTTTAAAAATTGGGGTTTCCCCAAAAGCTGCAATTCGGGCAATAAGTTTTTTTTTTAAAGGTGATGGGAGTGAAAACCCTTTTTTTGAAAACCCCCCAAAAAAAAATAAAACAAATCTTCACGTGATATTTAATGATAACCTTTTAAATTTTCCCCCCTTGCTGATGCGTTGGGATGGGGGCCCCCCATGCCGATCCCCCCTTGCCGTGCAAGTAAACCCCCCCCCCCCCCCCACCCCCTCAACCCGTTCGTTTTTCCCCCTGGGTTAGGGTGGGGGTTTTTTTTTTCCCCCAATTTTTTGTTGTGCCATTGCTCTAATTTTTTTTCCCCTTAAAAAATAAATCGAAAAATTTTCCCCCACAGAGAAATTTTAGGTGTAGGGGTTTTGCAACAATGTTTTTCCCGGGAGGGGGGGAAAACCCCCTTTTTTTTCCCCCAGGGAAAGTGGGGGAAAGAATCAAAATCAGGACCTTCCGAGGGGTGTCTCCCCCCTTACCATGGGGGAACTGCGTTTTTTTTTAAGGTATTTTGGATTTTAACAGTGAGTCCCTTTTTTTCCCCCAAAAGGGGGAAAATACACGATAGGGAATGGAAAAAAGAAAGGGGTTTAAAAGGAGCGAAAAATAACCAACCCCCCCCCCCCAATTTCCCCCCAAAAAAAAAAAATTTTTGAGAGAGAGAGAGCAAGACGGAAAGACAGAGAAGCAGACAACAGGGGAGGAGGGAAAAAACAGAAAAGAGATAGAGACAGGACAAGAGAGGGGGGGAGAGAAGGAGGGAGAACAAAGCAAAAAAAGGGAAAAACCCAAACCCAACCCCAACCCAAAACCAAAAACCCCAACCAACCCCCCAACCCCAACCCAAAACCCCCCCAAAAATTAAAAACCCCACCCAAAACCAACCAACCCCCGAAAACCCAACAACCCCCGAAAAAAACCCCAAAACCCCAAAAACCCAAAACCAAACCCCAAAAAACCCAAAACCAACCCAATCAAAAATAAAAAAATTAAAAAACCCAACCCCAACAAAAAAAAATAAAAATAAAAAAAAAACCCAACCAAAAAACCAAACCCAACCCAAAAAAAAAAACAAAGAAATAAAAAAAAAAAAACAAAGAACAAAAAAAAAAAAAGGGGAGAATTATTTGTCCCTTTTTTTAATTATTGGAGAATCTTTGTAAGAAAAATTTTTGTGTTTTCTTTATTTTTCTTGGGGGTTTTTTTTGTTTCTTGTCTGTCTTTTTTTTGGGACTTCTCTTTTTTTTTTCTTTTTTTTTTTCCCCTTTCTTTTTTTCTGTTTTTTTTATTTTTTTTTCCCGGGGGCCCCGGTTGTTTTTTTTGTTGTTGTTGTTGTTCCCCCCTTGTCTGTCTTTGTTGTTCTTTCATCCTCTCTCTACCCCCTCTCTTCTTTTTTTTTTCTCTTCTTCGGGCCTTTTTAACTTCTTACTGTTTTTTGGCCTTTTTTTTGTTTTTTCCCCTTCCCTTGTCGTTGTCTGTTGTTGTTCTGTTTTGTTGTTTGTTTGTCCCTTTTTTTTTTCCCCCTTTTTTTGTTTTCTTTTTCTTCTTCTCTTATCTTTTTCCCCCTTTTTTTTCCCCTTTTATGTTTTTGTTTTCCCCCTGTGTTGTTTTTTCTTATTGTTGCTGTCTGTTTCTTCTTTTTCTTTTTTTTTTTCTCTTTTTTTTTTTTCATATTTGTTTTAAAAAATTTAAAAAAGGGGTGGGGGGATGTAAAAAAAAAAAAACAAAAACAAAACAATTTTTGTAACGTCACTACCCCCCAAAAAATAAAATGCCCCGGCGTTGTCGGGTTTTGTCTGTTTGTCTGTTTGTTGCTTGTTGTTTGTCTCTCCTCCTCCTTCTTCTCTCTCTTTTTTTTTGCTTTTCCCTTCCGGCCTTCTCTGCTTTTTGTTTTTTTTGTCTGTTGTCTGTTTTTTCGGTGGTATTTTGTTGTCTTGTTTTTGTTTTATCTTTTTTTTATTCTTTTTCCCTTTTTCTTGTTTTTCTTTTTTTTTCCTTTTCTTTTGGGGTTCTTTTTTCTTTTTTCTTTTTATTTTTTTCTTTTTTCCCCCTTTCTTTTTTTTTCTTCTCTCTTCTTTCCCGGGGGTTTGTCGTGTTGTATTTTTCCCCTTCCCACTCTTATTCTGACTTTGTTTTCTTTTTTTTTTTTTTTTTCTCTCTTTTTTTCCTTTTTCTTGTTTTTTTTTTTTTTTTTTGTTTGGGGGTTTTTTTGTTGTTTGTTTTTGTTCTTTTGCTGTGTTTTTAATTTTTAAAAATTTCCCTGATGCTTTTACCGCTTGTTTATTTTTTGGGTTATGTCTTTGTCTGTGTCTGTCTGTTTCTGTCTGTTTTTTTTTTTCTGTTTTTTTGTTATTTTTTTTGGGTTTTGTCTGTCTGTCTGTAATCGGTTTTTAAATTGTCTCTGTCGGGTTGTTGTCTCTCTCTCTTTTCCCCCTTTCTTTTTCCTCTCTCTTTTCCCCCTTTCTTTTTTCCCCCCAAATCTGGGGAGGGATGAAAATAAAAAGGGTGTGGGAAAATAGGAAGGAGCGGGTTTTATGAAAAAGGGAAAAGTAAAGATTTGTTAAAAATTGGGGAAAATTTGTTTTCCTGTTACGAGGTATTAGGGGGGGCCTACCCCTTCCCCCCACCCCCCCCCCCCCCCCTTTTTCCCAAAAAATGGTTGGTTTTTTATTATATTTTGGCCCCCTAAACCCCCTATTTTTGAGCAGAGATTTTTCCCTTGCTTGTTTTTTTTTTTTCCCGGGGGTTTTAAAAAGGTTCCCTTTAAATATCAAGGGTTTATAAGAATTTTCCCCCTTTCCCCAAAGCAAAGAAAAGAAGATCTTTTAATAAAAAAAAAAAAAGAAAAGGAAAAAGACAAGAACATTTTGGGAAATTTTTAAAGAGGAAAGGAGAATGGGGAGGGGAAAGGGGAAAAAAGGGAGGGAAAGAGAACCAGAGATATGGGGAAAATATTGGGGGGGTTAGGGGGTTTGGGGGGGGGCAGAGAGCGTTGGAAGTATTTAGATTTGGGGGGGTAATGAATGGGGGATGATCGCAAAAACCCGCGGGGGCAGTGGATGATGATGAGATGAAGAAAAATTTTAAAAAAAAGCTTTTTAAAAAGGATGTTTGGGGAATAAAATGTTTGTTTTCTTCTTTTTCCCCTTTTTTTTTTATGGTTTTTTAAAATAATTTTTTTAAAATTGTTGATTTTTTGAACCCCCTTTTTAAATTTTTTTGTATTTTAAAAAAAACTAGGGGGGGGAAAAGGGTTTTTTTTAAGGGGCAAGACGGGGAAAAATTTTGGGGAAAAAAAAAAAAACGTAAATTTTACCCCCGAATATGGGAAATTTTTGGGGGGGGCAAAGCAAAACAAAGGGAATTTTTAAAAAATTTTGGGGGGGAAAAATACGAAAATGCCTTTATCACGGGTTTTTTTAGAAAGAGCCAAAACCTTTTTAAAAAAAAAATAATAAAAATTTTGAGGTGAAAGGGGGTTTATTTCACAGGCCCCTCAAAGCATAAACCCCCCCGGTACCCCAAAAGGGGAAGAAAGTAAAAAAAAAAAAGAGAGAGACAGAAGAAGACAGAGGACAGAAGGGGGAAAGGGCAGAGGAGAGAGAGAAGAGATAAAAGGGGGAAAAAACGGAGAGAGCAGAGATAGGAAAAAGAGACAAGAGAGAGACAGAGGGAAAAAAGAAGAGTAGAAAGGAAGAAAAGACAGAGACAGAGAGAGAGTATCAAAACAATAATCCAACCCGGGTACCCCCGAGAGACAAAGGGCAGTCAATCAGAAAACAAGAGAAAAGAGAGTGAGAGAGAAGGGAAAGAGAGAAGAAGGGGAAGAGAGAGGAAAAAAGTGTTTGGTTTTGGGGGGTGTTTTTTGGTGTGTGTGTGTGTGTGTGTGGGTTTTTTGGGGTGTGTTGTGTATGGTGTGTGTGTATGGTTTTTTGTTTTGTTAGAGAGTGGAGGTTAGAGAGGAGGGGGGAAAAAAGGGGAAGGGGAGAGAGAGAAGAAGAGGGGAGAAAAGAAGGAGAGAGAGAAAAAGAATTTTAAAAACAGAAGACAAAGAAAATTTTCCAAAAAAAGACAACGAAGATAAAACAACTTTAACAACAAGAAAAAAAAAAAGAAAAAGAGGAAAAAGGGGGGAGGTTGATTTTAAAAAACAGGGGGATTGCTGACCCCCATTATCCCCCCCCCGAGGATACAACCCCAAAAGATTCCCCTTTAGGGAAACCGAAAAACGGTCAAAGCTTCCCCCCCCCCGTTTTGGGCAGTCGATTGCTTCCTTTTTATCTTAGGCTAATACAAGTTTTCGGGGGGAAAAACGTTACAGATGGTTTAAAAAAAAACCAAAAAAACCCAAAAAAAAAAAATTTTTTTGTTTATGGGTTTTTTGTGTAGGCTTTTGCCCCCTGTTGAAAGGGGAACCCCAAATTTGTTTTTTGATTAAAAATTTTGTGGGTTTAATTTCAAAAAACAAAAAACCCCAAAAAAAAAAAAAAAA
>JAPXFY010004498.1:0-17818 GCA_030674185.1 Monoplex corrugatus | reverse complement strand
GTGGGGGGAAAAAAAAAAAGAAACCCCCCCTTGCTTAAAAAAGAAAAGAAAAGCCCAAGACCCCCCCCCCCCCTCCGGGGGAAAAAGGGGGGAAAAAAAAAAAAAAGAACCCCCTTTTAAAAAAAATGGAAAAGAAAAAAAAAGGGGGAAGGAAAGAAAGGAAAAAAGAAAGAAAGAATGAAAGAAGGAAGGAAAAAAAAAAAAAGGGGGAAAATGGAAATTAAAAAAAAAAAAAAGGGGAAGGGGGTTTTTGCATTTGGGGGAAAATCCATATAAAAAAAAGAAAGAAAAAAAAAAAAAAAAGGGAAAAAAAAGAAAAAAGGCACGAAAAGAAAAAACCCCCGAAAAAAAAAAAAAAAAAAAAAAAGAAAAAAATTTTAAAAAATTGGGTGCACTTGGAAAACCCCCCTTTATGTGCTTCACCCAAATTGCTGAAAAAAAAATTTTATTTCCTTGTTCCTACGGGGAAAACCCCCATCCCCAAAAAAGCAAGCTGTCTTGTACCCCACATCTCTTTTTTTAGACACAAACTGTCTTGCGTCTTTTTTGGGGTTTAGGGTGTTTCTGTATTTTTTTTGTATTTTCCCAAAAAAAAAACCAAGAGGATTGTGTGTATCCCGTTTGTTGGTGTGTGTGTGTGGGGGTGTTGTGTGTGTTGTGGGTGTTGTTGTGCTGTTTTTTATGTGTGTGTGGGGGTTGTGTGGTGTGTGTGTGTGTGTGTGTGTGTGGGGGGGGTTGTGTGTGTTTTTTGTGTGTTTTGGGGTATGTGTGTTTTTTGGGGGGGTTTTTGTGTAACATTGTATGAAAATTTTGACATTTCTGCATTTTTAAATTTTTTTCCTTGTTTTTTTGGTAAAGGTAAATGACACTCAGGAAATTTTTTGTCTTGAGGGGGAGAGAGACAGGAAGAGAGGGGGGAGAGAGGAAAGAAGGGGGACGGAGAGAAAAGAGGGATGGAGAGAAAAAACAGAGAGAGAGGAGACACGAGAGAGAGAGAGAAATAGACCCCCCGGGACGGGCCCAGACAGAGAGAGAGGTGAGACACAGGGGAGAGGACAGACAGGCAGACAGCCAGAGGGGGACAGGGGGGAGTAGGAGCCCCCGGGGCCCCGAAAAAGGGGAAAAAGAGAGGAGAGAGAGCCCCCAAAGAGAGGGGGGAAAACAGAGATCGAGCCCGGAGAGAGACAAAGAGAGAGAGGGGGGAAAAAAAAAAGAGAGGACGACAGACGGGGACCGAGATGGGGGAAAAAGGAAAAAAGGGGAGACAAAAGAAAAGAAAGAATGGATGGGAGAGAGAGAGAGGGGGCAGACAAAAGGGGGGAAGACAGAGAGAGGGGGGAACAGACAGTTTTTAGAAGGGGACCGGACAGAGAGGGGGAAAAGGGGAGAGAGGGGAGAGACAGCCCCCAAAAGGGGGAGGGGGAAAAAAACAAAGGGAGCCAGAGCAGAGGGGGGAAAAAACAGAGAGTGAGGGAGAGAGAAAAAAAAAGTGAAAAAAGGACAGACGAGAAAAAGGGAGACGGGGACAAAAAAAAGATCGAGACGGAAAAGAGACAGAAAAAAAGAGAGAGGAGAGAGACAAAGAAGAAAAAAAAGGGGACAGAGATCGGACAGCGAGAGAGGACAGAGAAAAAGGGGGAGAGAAAGAATGAGTTTAGAGGAGGGAGAGGGGTGGGGAGAGGAGGGGGGGGGAAAAGAGAAAGAGGGGGGGAAAAAAGAGGGAATAGGGGGGAAAGGGGGGAAACAAAGGAGAGAGAGGGGGACAGGCAAAGAGACAGAGACGACGGGAAAAAAGGGGACGATAGAAGACGGGGAGAGGACAGAGAAGGACGAGAGACAGAGATGGAGGGGTAAAAGACTGAAAAATGTCGGTGTTAGAGAGATTAGCACGACCAAGAAAACCAATTTTTCCCCCGTTTGCCAAACCCTCGGGGGTTTTGAAATAAAGGGAGGGGGTTGTGTGTGTTTGTGTGTGTGGGGGGTTTTTTTTTGTGGCAAAAAGGGGGTCTGTTTAACTGGGAGCCCCCCCTGTCGGCGTCTTAAATTAATTTTTTTGGGTTAAAACAAAAAACAGGAGGGAGAGAGAGAGAAATTTGTTTGAACTGGAAAGGCTTACTGTTTGAGTCATGGAGATAGTCGGTGTTTGAACCCCGCGTTTATGGCCCCGGGGAAGACACTCTCCACAGAGGGGGGGAAAAAAATTTTCCCCCTTATGTTTAAGCATTGTGGGCGAAACATTTTGTATATACACTCTTTTAAAAAAAAAGAAGAAACATCAAAAAAAAACAAGCAAGAACAAATATATACACCAACAAATAAGCGAAAAAACGAACAAACAAATTTCGTATACACGTTTTTTTAAAAATTTAAAAAAAAAAACTCAAACAAACCCCAAAAAAAAAATTTAAAAAAAATACACAGAAAAAAAAAAAAAAACAAACAAAAGTTTTCCCTTTTCCCCTTTATTTAAATAAAAAAGGAAAAAAATCATTTTAAACAAAAAAACCCCAAAAAAAACCCCAAAAAATAAAAAAACAATCAAATAGCAAACAAAACGAACAAACAATTTCTGTATACACTTTTTTTAAAAAAAAGGGGAAAAAAAAAAACCCAAAAAAACCCCAAAAAAACAAAAACACAAAATAAATACACAAACAAATTTTTAATCAACCCAACAAAAAAACCCAAAAAAAAAAAGGGGCACACAAAAAAAAACCCCCCAACAAAAAAAAACAAAAAACCCAAAAAAAAAAACAAAAAAAGAAAAAACAAGGGGAAAACCCCAAAAAACTACAAAAAACAAAATAAAAATTTAAAAAAAAAATAGTTTTTGCCACGGGGGGCTTATTCTAATGTTATTTTTTTTTAAAACCCAGCCGATTTTCATAAGCCAAAAACAGGGCTTTTTTTAACCCTTTTTTAAAAAGTAAAACAACATTTTTTTGAAAAAAAAAAAACGGGGGAAAAAAAAAAATTTTTCACCATCAATCCCTTTGGGGGGCAAAAATTTATGGATGTGCCCCCAACTCCATGGCTGCAGACAGGGCTGGAAAGACGGTTTTCTTTAAAATTCGCACGGATAAAGTTGTTTGTTGCACCCTTTACCCCAAGAAGAAAGAAAAAGAAGAAGAAGAAGACCCCCCCGTCCCAAATTTTTTCATAAAAAGGTTTTTTTATTCTTTTAAACCCCCCCCCCTATCCCCAACTGCAAAAAAAAAACCCCCTTTGATCCCTAAACCCTTTTCCCCCAAAAACAAAAAAAACCACTGAAACCCAAAAACTCCCTCCCCCACCCCCCCCAAAACTGCAAAAAACTAAAACTTTTTCCCCCCAAAAACCCAAAAATTCCACCAACTGCAAAAAAAAACCCCCTTTGACCCCTACCCTTTCCCCAACTGCAAAAAAACTGCCCCTTTTGGGGTTTTTCCCCCCTCACTCCCCCCAAAACCAACTGAAAAAAACTGAACTCTTTGACCCCCCCCCCTTTACCCCCCAAAAACTGAAAAAAAGGGGGAAATTTTCCTTTTTTTTTCCCCCCCCCTTTTATCCACCAACGCAAAAACTGATCCCATTGACTCCCCCCCCTATCCACCAACTGCAAAAAAAAAATTTTTTTGGGCTCCCTCACTCTATCCACCAACTGCAAATAAAAAACCCCTTTTTTGACTCCTCCCCCCCCCCAAAACCAACTGAAAAAAAAAAAAACTGTTTGCCCCCCTCACCCAATCCCCCCAACTGAAAAATTTTTAACCCCTTTTTGCCCCCCTCCCCCTACCCCCCAACTGAAAAAAACTGAACTTTTGGACTCCCCCACCCTTTCCCCCCAAAACTGCAAAAACTGAACCCTTTGACTCCCCCCCCCCTTATCCACTAACTGCAAAAAAACTGAACTCTGTGAATCTAAAAAAAAGCTCATCAAAAATCCCCTTGTTCGTGCCCCCCCCCCCCCCCCCCTTTTCCCCCTGTCTTAGTCCCCCAAACTTTAAAAATTTTTGGGGGCCCCCCAAAAAAACCATCCCCATCCAAAAAAAACTTTTGGGGCCCAATGCTATTAAGAAAGTGGGGGAAAAAACAAAGGGGTAAGTTTTTGCTTTGCCATGTTAAATGTTGCGGTTGGACGGGGTTGCAGGAGTAAAAAGGGTTAAATATTTCCCATTTTGCCTTTGGCTTTTGACCGCAATGAAGGTTGTCCACTTTCGTCTGTTTGTTCCAGCCTCTGGTATAAAAAAATGGGCACCCCCCCAAGGGGGTTTTGGGGGCCTTTCCCTTTTGGGTTTTTTTTCGTTCGCCGGGAAGAGTGGAAGGATAGTTCGCTTTCGTTTGCCAATTACAAACCCCCAAAAAAGGGTTTAAAAATTTTTTTTTTTTAAGTTGGTGGAGAGGGTGTGGGAGTCGGGGGGGTTAGAAAAAGGGTTATTTTATTTATTTTTTTTTTTGTTTTTGTTTTTGTTGGCGGATAAAGGTGCGGGAAGTAAAAAGGGTTAAATTTTTACTTTCTGCTTTATTGCGAAAAAAATTTAAAAAACCTTTTTCCCCATACCCCCTGGGTGAAAAATCACCCTTTTTTTCCCCACGTAAATGACAAAACCCCCGTCTTTTTGGGGAAAACCCACGTTCATTAAATTTTATGATTTGCCCCCAAAAGGGAGGGGTTTCAAAAAGCCCCCCGAAAATTATGCGTTTGGACCATAAAAAAAAACACAAAAAAAAACAACAAAAAGGGGAAATTTAATTGGTTTTTTAAAAATGTTTTTTTTTAAAAATTTTCTTTTTTGCTTTTTTGGGGCCCGTGAAAAATTTTTTTAAATAGGTTTATTAATTGTTTCATAAAAATTTTCACAGTGCTTTCTTGCATTTTAAAACTTCCTTTTTTTTTTTTTTTTTTTTTCTTCATCAAAAATGCAAATAGGATTTTTTTACTCTGAAACTATTGGGGTTTGTAGATCGTTTACACGGCTTGACAGTGGTCAGTGTTAAGTGACCCCACTATGGCACTTCACTGGAGGGAGTGTTTTGGGGTTTTTCCCTTTAGAGCTGCGATAAGCAGGAGAGGTCACCTCGTACAAAAAATTTACCGCCTAAATAAATTATTTTTCTACAAAAGGGGGAAAAAGGGGGGGGGGCTTCTTTTTTGTCTGTCTCTTGGGCTGTTTTTCTTTCCTCCCCCCTCTCTCTTCTCTTCTCTTCTCTCTCTTTCTTCTCTGTGTGTGTGTGTGTGTGGGGTTTTTTGGGGTGTGGTGTGTGTTCGTTGCTTTGCTTTCTTGTTTTCCTTTTTCCCCCTTTACTATCTCTTTTGTTTCCCCGCTCTCTCTCGTTTTTCTTTCTCTCTTCCTTTCTGTCTTCCTCTCTGTCCCTGTTCTTGTCTTGTTCGTCTGTTTTTTTCTCTCTGGGGGGTCGGGCCGTCTGTCGTCTCTCTTTCTCTCTTTCTCTCTGTTTTTTCTGTCTGGGCTGTCTCCCCTCTCTTCTCTTTCGGTCTTTTTTCTCTCTTGGTCTCTGTTCTCTCTGTCTTTGTTCTCTGCTCTGTCTTGTCCCTCTCTCTCTCCCCCCTTTCTGTCTCTTTTATCTTTGGGGGGGCTGTCTCTCTCTCTCTCTCTTTCTTTTTTTTCTCTTTTTTCTCTCTCTTCTTTTTTCTGTCTGTTGTCTGTTTTGTTGTGTGTCTCTCCCCCCCGTCTGTCGGTTTGTTCTGACTTGTTTTCTCTATCTCTCTGTCTCTGTCTCCCCGTCTGTTGTTTCTCTCTGTCTATTGCCGTCTGTTTTTTCTGTGTTGTCTTTTTCTTTTTTTTGTCTCCCTTGTCTCCTTCACTTTTTTCCCCTTTTTTTTTCCCCCCCTCTCTCTCGTTCTTTTCTCTCTTTTCCCCTTTTTTTTTTCCTCTCTGTCCCTTAAATTTTTCTGTCTCTTTTTTGTCTGTCTATCTCTTCTGTCTGTCTGGGCCGTCCCCCCTGGCTCTCCCCTTTTTTTTTTCTCTCTTCTCTCTCTCTCTCTGTCTGTATTTCTGTCGGTACGTGTGTCTGTTTCTCTCTTTTTCTGTCCGTCTCTTTGTCTGTCTTCTCTATTTTCTGTCTGGGGCCTCTCTCTGTTCTCTGTCTTGTCTCTGTCTCTGTCTTTTGTTTTTTCTCTTCTTTTCTCTCTCTCTCTCTCTCTCTTCTTCTCTTTCAATGTCCCCCCTCTTGTCGCCCCTTTTTTTCGTTGGGGGGGGCTACCGGGGTTTTTGGGGACTCCCCAAATTTAAAATCATACGAGTTTAGGGGTATCAACATTTGTTTTTGTTGTTGGGGTTTTTTCCCCCCCTTTTTAAGGTTTTTTTTCCCCTTTTTTTATTTTTTGCATGTTGGTTGTTGTGTGGTTTTGTTGTGTGTGTGTGTGTTGGGTGGGGTATGTGTGGTGTTTTGTGTGTGTGTGTGTATGTGTGTGTGTGTTTTGTGTGTGTGAAAGGGGGGTTTTGGGGTTTTCCAAAAAATCCCCAAACCCCTGACAAAAAAGTAAAAAATTTTTTAAAATTTAAACCCTTTTTACTCCCCCCACACCTTATCCACCAGCTTTTCCCGCATTGAAAAACATGTTTTGGGGCAAAAAAAAAAAAATTTAAACCCCTTTGATTCCCCTCCCCCCTTTTCCCCATGCTTCCTGCGGGGGAAGGGGGGGGGAGGGGGGGGGGCGGGCCCCAAGGGTTTTTGGGGTTTTTGGGGTGGATAGGGTGGGGAAAATCATGGGGTTTAAAACTATGTTTGGGTATTTTTGGGGTTTATTTTAGTGTATGTACGCACAAAGGGGGTTGGGGACTTTTTTTGCTTTTTTTGCATTTTTGATATTGTTTTTTTGTCATTTTTTTCCTGAGAGATAGGGGAAAAAAACTTTTCCCCCCCTTTTTTTTTTTTTCTTTACCTGGCAAAATTTTAAAAGGGGTTTTAGAGAGAGGGGGGGAAAAAGGGGGGAGGGGGGAGAGAGGGGGGGGAGGAAGGCTTAAAAAGAGGGGGTTTTTGGGGAGGGGGGGGAAAAGGGAAAAGAGAGAGGAGAGTAAAAGGGGAGAGGAGAGAGGGTAGAGAGAGGGAGAGAGGGGGTTTTTTTTCTTTTTACTGCCCCGGGCCTTTTTAAATTTGGGGAAAAGGGGGTTTTGGCCCCGGGTCTTCCCTATGCTTTTGTCAAAAAAACGGTTTAAAAATTGGGCCCCGGGTTTAATTTTTAAAGTGAAAAACCCAAAACTTCAAAAGGGGAAAATTCCCCCGGGGGGAACGGGGGAAAAGGGGGTTGGCTTTTTTATGTAAGATAAAAATTACCCCGACCCCAGTTTTTATATGAAAATCTGTGTGTGTGTGTGTGTGGGGGGTGTGTGTGTGTGTTGTGTTTTTTGTGTGTGTTTTTTGTGTGTGTGGTGTGTGTGTTGTGTGTGTGTGTGTGTGTTGGGTGTGTGTGTTTGATGACCCCAATGTCATGGGTTTTGGCCCCCACTTGAGAATGGGGGGGGGCTTTTTTCGTATTTTTATTTTTTTCGTTGTATTCTTTTTGCCCCATTTTCGTTTTGCCCAAGTTCGGTTCATTTGGGAAAATTTTTTCAGTTTTAAAATTTGGGTTTTAAATTTTTTTTTTCGTTTTTTTTTTCCCCCGTCTGTCTGTCTGTCTGTCTGTCTGTTTTCTGTCTGTTTTTTCTGTTGCCTCTCTCTCTCCCCCCTCTCTCTCGGTCTGTCCCCTCCCCCTTTTTCTCTCCCCTCTTCTCTCTGTCCACACCACACCACCCCCACACACACACACACCCCACCGCACTCTCTCCCCTCTCTCTCTCTCTTTTTTTTACTCTGTCACTCTCTCTCTCTCTCTTTTCCCCCCCCCCTTTCTTTTTTTTTTTCCCCCCTAACCTTCCCCCTCTCTCTCTCTCTCTTTTTGTCTTCCCCTTTTCCCTCTCTCTTTTTTTTTTTCCCTTTTTTTTCTCTTTCTCTCTCTGTTTTTTGTCTGTCTGTCTGTCTGTTGTCTCTTTGTATGTTGTATGTATGTAGGGGAAAGGGCCCATGTATGATGCATGCTTTTTGATGTTTTTTATGTACGTATGTACGTATGTGGGGATATAGTATGTATGTATGGGGGGTTTTTAAGTTTGATTTTTGGGGACGGGGGTTTTTGTATTTTTTGTATGTATGTTGTAGTATGTATGTACTTTAAAATATGTATGTTTGTATGAAAAGTACGTATGTATGTATGTACGTCGTACGAAAGGGGATGTATGTATGTTTGGGGCGTATTTTGTAAGTATGAAAGTATGTATGTTTTTGTACATATTTTTTGTATGTATGTATGTATGTGGCGCACTCAGTACACCCCCCGGGGCACGTGCCCCACGCGAAGCTAAAAGGGGGTCAGGACTTCAAAAAGCCCCCCGGGCCCCAAAATACAAGTGAGTCCTTTTCATCAACACAATGCCGCAAAAAAGTTACATACCAAGGGAAAGCATAGTGATGTTGACTGCTTTTTCACAACGAAAAAATTCACACACTACACTAACTTCAGAAAATTTTGATGCAGATGTGATGCTTTCTTTTTGAAACAGCAAAGGGGAACAGTACCTGGTAGGTGGGTTTGGTAGGTGGGGTTTGGTAAGAAAAGGGAGGTAAGTAGGTAGGTAGGTAGGTGGGGAGGCGGGGAGGAAAAAATGGGTTTTGGTAGGTGGTGGTGGGTTTAAAATTGGCAGGTAGGAAAGGGGAAAGGGAGGTTGGTAAGTAGGTTGGTAGGTGGGGAAAGGGAGGCGGGAGTTAGGTAATTGGTAGGTAAGTAGGTAGGTGGGTTTGGCAGGTAGGTAGGTAGGTAAGTGGGTTTTGGGTAGGTGGGGAGGCAGGTAGGTGGTAGGTAGGTAGGGGGGGAAAAATAGTCTTTTTGGGGAGTACTATGGGGTTTTTTAAAAAGCCCCCCTTTAGAAAAAAAGGGCGGGCCCCAAAATTTGGGTTTGGGACGTTCGCCTGCCAATAACTAAATGGGGGTTTCCCCGGGGTTTAATCCCCATAGGGCCCCCGACCTTTCCTCCTCAGTTTGACTGGAAATCGAAGTGAACGTTTAGTCTTTCGGAAGGGGGGGGAAAAAAAAGGTTTGGCCCCCGGGGCCCTTTTGGTTGCGCACGCTTAAGATCTAAAGGGGGAGTTAAAAAAATTTTAAAGGGGGCGGACTTTTTCCCGGTTGCCTTGGTAAAAAAATTTTAAGAGATAGGTTGATTTCCCGGGTTTTCCCCCCTTAAAAAAACCCAAAATTTGCCTTTTGCCTTTCAAAAATCTTGGTAGAAAAAAAAAAAGGGAAAATGAATAAGTTTTGAAGCGAGGGAGAGGGGGGTGGGCGCCCCCCCCTTTTGTATTTTGGCCCCCCGGGGAAAAATTTTTAGGTTTTTGCCCCTCCCCCCCCCCAACGACCCAGGGTTATGGAAAACTATCTAGGTAGGACCTCAGGCCCTTTGGGGCCCAAAAAATGGTTTTTGTTTCGGGTTAAGGTTTTTTTCCCGGGGGATCATTCTGGATTTTTCTCCATCACATGGCATCTGTGACGTTAGGCAGGGGCGGGAAATTTTCATTCCGAGCCCCCGAAAAAATCACCCTTTTAAAAAAGGGGGAAAATTGGGGAAAAGAAATTAAAAAATTTAAACAGCCCCCTGGCTTTTCGGGAAAAATTTGTTTTGTTTTTATTTTTTGGGAAAAAGTTGTGATGTTTTTTTTGGGCCCTTGCTGCAAAAAAGGGTTTTGGGGGTGATGTCACTTTTGTGTCTGTGTATTCACTTCCCATTCTACCTCCTGTGTGGGGGTGTGTGTGTTGTGTGTGTGTGGTGGGGTTTTTTTGGGGGGTTTTTTTTTTTGGGGCCCCTGCGTCCCCTGCGTTGTGGGGTGTGTTTGTGTGGGGTTTTTTGGGGTTTTGGGGTGTGGCGCGTGTTGTGGGCGCCGGGGACGTGTGTGTGGGGGGTTTTTCGTGTGTGTTTTGTGGTGTATGTGTGTGGGATGTGTTTTGTGTGTTTTGTGAGTGATGTCTTTGTGTGTGTGTGTGTGATTTTTTGTGTGTGTGTGTGTTTTTGGGGGTGTGGTGTGTGTGTGGGATGTGGTGTGTGATGGTTTTGTTGTTTTATTGTGTGATGTGGGGGTTCTTTTGGTGTGTGTTTGCTTGTGTGTGGGGGGGTGGTTTTTTAGGGGTGTTTTTGGGGGTTTTTGTTGTGTGTGGTGGTGTGTGTGTGTGTGTGTGTTTTTTTTTTTTGGGGGGTGGGGTGTGTGTGTGTGTGGGTGTGTGCTTGTTTTTTGTGGTGTGTTTTTGGGATGATGTTGTTTTTTGGGGGGTTTTTTGTGTGTGTGGTTGTGTGTGTTTTGTTTTTTTGTTTGTGTTTTTTAAAAAGCCCCGCTTTTCCGTTCTTACGGTGTGAGAAAGGGGGACAGACAACAGACAAGACGGGGCAGACAGACAAGGACAGAGATAGAGGGAAAAAAGGGGAGGGGGACGGGGAAAAGAAAAGAATGAAAATTTTTTTAAAAATTTTTTAATAATGACAATGATAAAAATTTTAAAAATGTAATAATGATAATTTTTTAAAAAGATAAAACAAAAAAAAATTTTTTTGGGGGCCCAAATTCCCCTTTTTTTTCCCGCCGGAGAAGTACCCTTTTTGAAAAAGGGGCCCTTTTTTTTCCCCCAAATTTCCGTTGTTGTGTGCTGGGTGTTTTCAAAAATTCCAGCCACTGAATGATTACAGGATCTTTTTTTTTTTTTTTTTTACCGTGTTTTTTAAAATTTTTTGTCAGCCAGCATTAAAAAACACACGGGGGGGGGGGTGGGGGGTGGGGGGGGGCTTAGGTATTGGCCCCCCCAGCTCAGAGGTTTTTGGGGTGTGGGGGTTGGGGGGGGGGAAAAAAAATAAGAACGCGTTGTAATACACCAAGGGGGTGACGTCAGACAGAAGACGACAGACCCCCGAGGGGGAGAATGAGAGAGAGAAAAAAAAGGTTTTTAGGGAGAAAAAGGAGTGAGTGGGGAGTGAGGGGATTGAGTGAACAATGTTTGAGAGGGGGAGGGGGAAAAATTTTTAGGGGAGAGGAGAAAAGAAAAAATGAGAGAGTGAAATGGGTGAGTGAGCGAGTTTAAAAAAGGTGAACAATGAGGGAGAGAAAAGGGGAGAGTGAGAGAGTGAGAGGGTGGAGAAAAATTTTTGGGGTGAGAGCAAAAAAAGATGAGAAAAAGGTGAATGAGTAAGGAGAGGGGGGAACATTTTAGAGAAAGAGGGAGTGGGAGGGGACAGAGAAAGGGGAGGGGGGGAAAAAGGGAAGGAAAGGGGGGGGGGTGAGGAGAGAGAGAGACCCCCCCGGAAAAAGGAAGGGGAGGAGTTTTTAGGGGTGTGAGAGGGGAAAAATGAGTGGTGAGTGAGTGGGGTAAATTTAGTGAGGGGGGTAAAATGAGGGAGGGGGGGAAAAATGAGAGAGTAAACCCCGTGAGACAGACGGGGCAGACAGAAGGCGGGAAAAAGGCAAGCGGGGGAGGGGGGGGAGGCAGAAGACGACAGCAGACGGGAGGGGGAAAAGGGAGGGGGGGCAGGAAAAGGGAGGCAGGCGGGCAGACAAAAAAAAACAAACGGGGCAGACAGACAGACAGACAGCAGACTTTTTTAGATTTTCCCCATGATTTTTTTTATTTAAAAGGGCCCTGATCCCGCGTAAAAAAGGGGGGGAGATTGCCCCCTTTCATGCAGAAGCATAGAATAGTTTTATTCAAAAAACAAAAGGAATGTATTTTTATATAAACCCCTAAGGGGAAAAAAAAACTATTACAAAAACTGGGGGGGTTTTTTTTTTTTTGGGGTTTTTTTTTATATATATTTATTTTTTTTTTAGAAGTTTTTTTCGAAAAAAAGGCAAGCCTTTTGGGGCATGAGCTTTTCCTGAGCAGATTCGAAAATTTAAAGGGTTTGGGGAACCCCAAAGGGGGAAATTTTTAGGGGTTGGGGTTTTCGGTATTTTAACTTTTCCCCCGGGGGGGGGGGTGGGGGGTGGGGGGGTTTCATTTTTAAATTTTTAAAAACCCTTGACCCCTTTTCCTTTCCCTTTTCCAAAACTCCCCAAAAAAAAAAAAAACCCCTTAAAAAAATTTTATTTCCCCCGCCCCCCCCCAGTTTCCCCGCAGGAAGTTTTGGGGGAAAGGGTGGGGAAGTCAAAGGGTTAAGTTTTTTGTTTTTGGGGGGGGGTATGGTTGAAATTTTCCCGGATTTTTTTGGGGGCGGGGTTTTCGGGAGTTAAAGGGTTAATTTTGCGTAGGCCCCGGGCAACAAAAATAGAAATGAACTTTTTTTTTTCTTTCCTCCTTTTACGAAAAAGGGAAAAAAAAAAAAATTTAATTTTAGATCACGATGTTTTATTCCTTTTTTTTAAAAAAAATTTAAAAGTGTTTGAATTTAGAAAATTTTTTTAAATTTTAAATTTTGTTTAAATATTGGAGAGAGAGAGAGAAAAAGGGGGGGAGGGGGGGACGTGAAAAAGGGGTGTTGGGTGTGTGTGTGCGGTGTGGTATGTGCTTGTGTGTGTGTTTTTTTGGGGGTGTGTTTTTGTGTTGTGTGTGTGTGTTTTTTGGGGTGTGTTTTGTATCTGGGTGTGTGTGTTTGTATTTTTTTGTCTGTGTGTGTATGCGTTTTGTGGGGGCGGGGTGTCCCGTGGGTCTGTGTGGTTTTTTATGTGCGTATGTGCATGTGTGTGTGTGTGTGGGGTGTGTGTATTTGTATTTTTTGGGGTGTGTGTGTGTGTGTGTGTGTGTGGTGTGTGTGTATTTGTTGTGTGTTTTTGTGTCGTGTGTTTTGTTTATTTTTTTTGTGTGTTTTTTGTGTGTCTGTGTGTGTGTGTGGTGTGTGTGTGTGTATTTTTTTTGTTTTGTTCTGTGTGTGTCTGTGTGTGTGTGGGGGGGTTTTTTAAATTTTTATGTGTGTCTGTTTTGTGTTTTGTGTGGGGTTTTGTGTGTATTTGTTTTTGGTCTGTGTGTGTGGGGTGTTTGGGGGGTGTTTGTGTGGTGTGTGGTGTGTGTATGCTGTGGGGTTTTACCACTCCGTTCAATTTATGTACAGGGGGGGAACGGGCAAGAATGATAAAAAAGGGTTTTAGAAAATCGGTGTTTGTGTGTATGTGGTAGGTGGTGTGTGTGGGGGTTTTTTGTGTTTGGTGCGAAAACCCGTGTGTGTGGGGGGTCCCCTGTTTTGTGGGGGATGCTTGGGGGTGTGTCTGTGTGCGTCTCTGTGCGTGGGGTGTATTTGTGGGCTGTGTGGGGGAGGTGCGTGTATGCATGTCTGTGTGTGTTTGTGTCTGTGTGTGTCTTTTGTGCATGCTTGTTGTGTCTGTTGTCTTTATGTGGGGTTTTGTGTGTGTGGTGTGTGTGTCAGCGTGTCTGTCTGTACCCGGGGTGTGTTGGGTCTCTATTTTTTTGTGTGTGTGTGTATGTGTATGTGTCTGTAGGGCGTGTCTGCCTGCTGCGTGCGAGGTTGGGGGTTTTTTTTGGGTGATTTTATGATTTGTGTGTGGACTCGGGGGTATATTTTTGTGTAGGGGGCCTTTGTTTTTCTTTAATTTAAGGGGTCTTTTCATTTATGAGTGAATTAGGGGGGGGGGGGGGGGGGGGGGGGGGGGGGGGGGGGGGAATGGGGGGGATGGGGGGGGGGGGGGAAGGGGGGGGGGACAAAAATAAAGGGGTAAATAAAAAAAAATGGAACAAAAATCTTAATTCTAACAATTAACATTAACAATGTGAAGGAAAAATTTAACCCCTTAACAAAAAAAACTTCATAAATTTAAAAGGCAATACTTTAAAACAGGGGGGGTGAACCAATGATTCTGAAAATTTTAACTGAAAAGGGCTGATAGAAAATTTCTTCTTTAAAATGAGTTTCAGAATAGTTTTTCTTGTGTTAAAAATTTTTTTTTGGGAAAAAAGAACGTAGCTTTTGCAGTAAAAAAAAAATGTTTAAACAGTGTGAATTGTTCTCCGCAAATAAACTTGATATTTTTCAATATTTTGTTTTTTTAAAGGGGGTTTAGCTGAATTACGAAAAAAGAACAGCAAAAAAATGATCTCGAATGATATAGGGAAAGGGGAAAACTGCAATTTTTTACATACATTTTGTAATGGGAAAATTTTATCTTTTTTTTGGGGTCACAAAAATTTTCATTGAAATGTTCTTGAAATCGAATCCATGAAGCTGATTCTAGCAAGTTGAAGCTTTCTTTTACGGAAGGGTTTTTAAAAAACGAAAATTTTATAGTATTATCAGTGTTGGGGGGCACCTTGTTTAGCTGCTCTTTTCTACTACTTTGTTCCCCTGAAGAAACGTGGAAGGCACCCAGCATAAACTGTTTTTCTATACCCTTTTGCCTTAAACGTTTGTATAAGCGATTTCCCCCGTAATTTAAAAACAGGTCTTGTGTCTGTTTTAAAATTTTAAAAACATATAATTTCAGTTTTTTTAATT
This sequence comes from Monoplex corrugatus, assembly GCA_030674185.1. NCBI lineage: Eukaryota > Metazoa > Mollusca > Gastropoda > Littorinimorpha > Ranellidae > Monoplex > Monoplex corrugatus. The sequence goes on along the minus strand of JAPXFY010004498.1, from coordinate 3,374 downwards.
TAACAAAGAAAAAACCCCTTTTTAAAAAAAGACAGGTTTAAGGTTTTTAAATAAATAATTTCCAAACGCTTGTGTAAAAGCGACTAATTCCGCTGTAAATATAGATATATTTGGCCCCAAAGGGGGAAAAAGATTTTTGTAAATTTTTTAAATTTGGAACATAATACGCTGCTCCGCAGGGTTTATTTTCTAAGCTGACCCATCCGGGGAAAAATTTTGGAGGGGGGGTAGGGGTTTTTTTTTTTCAAAGGTTTTCTTGCGTGCATATCGAAAATTTTTGGTTTTCATATTTCTTAGCATCTGTATAACCCAATATAAAAAAGTGGTTTTTAAGCTTTCCCATGTAGGGATAGGCTTTGGGGGGGGGGGTTTTGTCTCAGTTTTTTCATCCAAAAACTTATGTTAGAACTGTTTGACAAAAAAAAAGTCAGATAGTAAGTTGCAACAGTCATTTGTGATAAAATGTTGCTTGCTCTTTTTGGGAAAAAGTAAAACATAAAGACCTTGTTTAATTTCCTTGCTCAAAAAAAATTGTCCGTTTGTAAAAGTAGTTTAAATTGCAAACTTTGCGGGTCGCTGGGCTCACATAGCTGTTCAGAGACGGGAATTTCCCAAAAAAACTTTGTAATTTTTTCAGATTTAAAGCATGGGTGGTACCCTAGTGTTTTTTTAAAGGACTTTTGCAGTCTAAGCTTTGAATCTTTTTTTAGTAAAATTTTGGGTTTTGCACTGAAGAACCTTCTTGTGCTAAGATAATTTAGATCTTAAAAGTGCTGTTGATAGATGGGAAGTTTTGTTTGACCCATTCCCCAGGGTAATCAAATTTAAATTTTTTTTTAAAAAAATTTTAAGGCTTTTTCTTGCTTTTTTTTAAAAATTTTAAATAAAAAAATGGGTTTTCCATTTTAAATTTTCGATGTTATAAAGACTCCCAGAAAATTTTTTTCAACCTGTTTGTAAGGGGTCCCCTTAAACCATGCAGCCTGAAAGTGGGGAGTTATTTAAAGAAACACCGGATTAAAGAGCATCAGGGTTTTTTTTTTTTTGCTGACAACGTAAAAAACCCTTTTTTAACTTGTATTTTCCCAAAGACTATCAAAATCAGATTGATACAATTTCCCTTTGATGAAATTTGCGCGCTCTGGGGGTTGTTTTTTTTAAAAGAAATTTATTCACCCCAAATTTGCTATTTCATCAGGAAACTGTACCAAAACAGCACGTTTTGGGGGTTTTCTTTAGGAAGTTTCATATATAAGGATTTTAAAAATTTAAAAAAGGTGCTATCCTGAACCTTGGGATTTCCCCCGGGTAAGAGATCGTGAAGAAGAAAAAAATTGTTCCCACTCTTGCTTGGATTGTTCTATTGGTAGTTAGGACTTAATAATTTATACATATTGCCAGATAGACCAATAGATTTTCAACTTGTACAATAAAAAGTTTTTGCCAAACTTTTATCATAAGCTTTTTTCAACATCAAAAAAAAGTTGCTAAAAGGAAATTTTTCTACGGGCAAAATTGGGTTTTTTTATCTGGGGGGGTTGTAAGTTTTTAAACCGGTGCCCCCAAAATGTGGATCTCCCCCTTTTTTGAAACCCGCCTTTTGGTTTTTTCCGGAATAACGTTTTTTTCTATCACCCCGTAATGTTAAGGGGGTTTAGGTTTAATCTTTCCCTTAGTTTGCTCGTATGGGACGTTCAAAGCAATAGGGGCTGTAACTGTTTTTTATTGTTTTTAGGGTTTCCTGCTTTTTTTTTGGGTTTAAAAAAAACAGACTTTTGCCATTCCTGTGGTTTCAGTTCCCCTTACCCCGCACTTCTGAAAAATTTTATGTAAGAAAATAATTATTTTTCGAAAGATGGGGGAATCATTTCATTTGAAACCCGCATCGCACCTACCGAACTTTCCCTTTTTTTGTGTTTGAGAAAAAGATAGTGTTTTTTTGCTCTTCTTTAAAAGGGGAAAAAGGGGGAAATTTAAAACCGGCGGGGTCATTTGAGATAATGGATCTATGAAGATCGGGTTGTTAGCTGCCGTTTCTCTGTAGTGTTTGCGTTAAAAGGGGGGCAACCCGTTTTTACTTTACTATTTTCGCAAAAAGTTCTACAAAAGTTTTTTTCTTTGTCCCTGTCAGAAGGAAATTTGTTTTCATGTATCAATCTTTTTTGGACACTGTGGGTAAAATTGGCCCCGTTTTTCATTTGATTATTTTTGTCCAGACTTTATTTTGGGAAAACCCTTAAAAACAGAAAAATTTTTTTGGTTTCAGTATGATGCCCAATAATCTTTTTTTTGCTTCAGCAATGTTTTTTTTTCACTGGATGTTAGCTTTTTTTTTTTCCTTTTGATCGTGGGTTTTTGCTTTTGATGTAGATTTTGAATTTATCTTTTTTATACTGCCCGCTTTCTCACATTTCCTCGTCCACCAAACAAATTTTCCCCAAAAAAAAATTTTTGGACTTATAAGTTTTGAGTTTCGGGGATGGGAGGTCCGCAGCGCTAGAACTGACTCCCGGAACTTTTGAAAACATAAAAAACCCACATTTTCACTTTCATAAATGCTTATATTCTTGATTAGCAAGGCGTCCGAAACAAGGGGCCAATCAGCGCGCACGTAAATTTTATTTTGGTTTGAAGGGCGGGGTTTCTTTTTTTCATCCTGATGTTGTCATAAGTTTTTTGTTTTATAATGATAGGTAAGTGTTTACTTCCCAAAAATATCTTTGTGAGTTTTCCCCGGTACAGCATGGTACTAAAATTTTGGTGGGTATTAGTGACAGATCGATGGCGTTTTCCCGGTGTTTGGAAAAATCAGGAATTCTTGGGACCCCTCCCCTCATTTTTAAAAGGTAAAGCCCCCACGTCAACTATATTTTTTACTTTAAAAGAAATTGGGTTGGTTTTAAAAGTACAACAATCTTTTTCCCAAACGGGGGGGGTGGGAATTAAAGTCTCCACCCCCTTTTGCCATCCCACCGTGCTTTCAGATCCGGAATCGTATGCCCGCCATTCTGTGTTGTGGTCATTTTTGGGGGTGCTGGCAGGGGAAACTGACAAAACGTTCAGGATTTAAAGAATTATGGGGAAATTTTACTGTGGCCGGGACAAGCGGGGGTAAGTCTTAGTTGATGTTTAAAAAAAAGGGGAAATTTAAATATGGATAAAAATAACTCTTTAAATATATATATCGCAGTGGCTACCCTTTTTCCCAGGATTTCCCAAGTCATTTTTTCGGAGGATAAAAATTAAATTTTTGGGAAAATTGGGGGAAATTTTTGGGTTTGGGGTAAAATTAAACGACTGCAAATTTTAAAAATTCACCCCTGATTTTATGGGGAAAAAGTTCCCCCTTTTCGGAATTGGGGAAAAAGATCTAC
>JAPXFY010004497.1:15000-17819 GCA_030674185.1 Monoplex corrugatus | reverse complement strand
TCAAAAAGAATTTACTGCGAGGAAAACCACAAACACACCACACAACCACACCACTAGACCACCCCACAACACACACCACACACACATAGTCACCCACAACACCCCACCGTAAAAACAACACCACACAAGTACACCAACCACCATCCCACCACAATACACAACGACACAAATAAACAAAAGACACAAAAATTTTTTACGCGACCTGAGGAATTTTTCTGGGTCCCCACACCCCCCACCCCCACCCACCACCAACCACACCCACCACAAAACCCCACACGCACATGAATAATATAATTTTTATCATTTTTAAAAATTAACTAATTTTTAGCTACAAAACCCCAACCAGACATAATGTACCACCCACTACACACACCAATAACAAACACACACAGTCCCAAAAACCAAACCCCCAAAAAACCCCCCCCACCCCCCCACCCCCCATAAAAACACCTGTTTTTTTTACGATGTAGTTGTGGATTTCCCCCACGTCTCTGTCATCCCTCAGTGTGTGGCTGCCCAACCCCCCCGCAAACCTTTTTCCTCCCCAAAAAACCCCCAGGGGTTTAGGTGGCCGAAAGTTGCTGTAACTGTTATTTTTTGTGTAAACCCCAGCTGAATGCGTGAGCCAATTGAGGGCTATAACTGTTTAAAAACACCAATACTTCAACAGGAAAAAAAAAAGGGAAAAAAGTCTATAAAAGCATCGGCGCACATTCTAAAAGACATGCCTTGGCGTTGACTACTCCGTCCAATGTACGCAAGGGGTTAAAAAATACCGATCAAATGTAAACTAATTAGGGCAGAAAATATAAAAAAACGGGCCAAATTACCCAAAAAATTTTCTTCGGAGTTTTTCCCCCGGGCCAAAAAAAGCACTTAAAACCCGCACCCCAAGTCAATCCTAAAAAGGAAAAATGTAAATTTTTTTCGAAAAAAGTACAGGGAATAGCCAGCCAAGGCGAAAAAGCAGAAAAACGAGAAGCAAAGGAGGAAAACCCAAAAAAAAAAAAGTGCAGAAAAGAGGAAATTCAGCGTGAATTTCCAGAAAAAGGGGATTATTATACTGAAAGGCCCGATATTTCCCACGGGTGGCCCGGAAACGGACCAAAAACAAGTAAACAAACATTCAGAAAACCCGAAACATAAATTGTATCAAAGGTTCTATTGCAAATAACAGACAATTTCGACGATCAATTTTTATATAGCTTTTAAACCGCTGGGGGGGCTCATTCTGGTCAGATCCAACGCTTTAAATTTTGTGTTGGGAAAAATAATGGTGGATTTATGTTGTTACCACCTTTTCCTTTCCCCCTATGTTTTGCCATGTACGTGTGCTTAGGACGGTCTTCTGTAGAACGTTCCACGTAGTAACTTTGTGCTAAAGGGGCTTGGTAGGGACTATTTTGGACAAGAACTCGGGAAAAATTTTTCGTAAACGTATCACCAGGTTAACTTGTGCTCGGGGGTTGGCCAGGGCCTATGTGGCACAAAGACTGGAAATTTTTGTGTCAGGGTGTGGCGGGATTTGTCTGGCCAAAAGTAACTTGGTAATTTCTGTCCCAAAGGACTTGGCGGGGGCCCCTTGTCTGGCACTAAGCAATTGGTTTTTTTGGCTAAGGGTGGGGTCAGGGCCATGTCGGCCGTATTGGTAATTTTGTGCAAAAGGGTGTGGTCAGGGCCTATGTCTGGCACTAAGCAACTTGGAATTTTGTGCTAAAGGGGTTGGTCAGGGCTATGTCGGGCAAAAACAACCTGGTAATTTTGTGTCAAGGGCTTGGCAGGGCCATTTTTGGCACTAAGTACTCTGGAATTTTGGGGTTCAAGGGTTGGGGCTTTGGTCAGAGACTATGTCTGGCCTAGTCTTGGTTTTTTGTGCTCAAGGGCTTGGTCAGGCCTATGTCGGGACTAAGAAACTCTGGAATTTTTGCTAAAGGGTTGGTCAGGGCCATTTTGGCCAAGTAATTCTGGAAATTTTGTGTAAAGGGTTGGGGCTTGGTGGGCTTGTTGGACTGTAATTTGGGTAAATTTTTGTCAAGGGTTTGGCGGGGCCATGTCTGGCACAAATTTAACTCGGTTTTTTTGGCTCAAGGGCTTGGTCGGGGCCCTATGTTGGAAACAAAGTCCCCGGGTTTTTGTGCTAAAGGATTGGTCGGGCCCTAGTTGGCACAAGTAACCTGATTTCTGTCCCAAGGGGCCGGGGCCCTATTTGGCACAAAGAACTTGAAAATTCGTCCCAAAAGGGGTTTGGGGTTGGTCAGGGACTATTTGGCCCCAAAAAGTACTTTAATTTGTGCTAAAGGGGGTTGGGGGGCCCCATTTTGGGCCTAAGTCCCTTGAAAATTCTGTGCTCGGGTTGGTCGGGGACTATGTTTGGCACAAAGTAATTTGAAATTTGTGCTAAAGGGTTGTCGGGGCTTATGCTGGCCAAGTAAAGAGGGGGGGGAATAAAAAGGGAACGCAGAATTTGGCTTTTTTTCAATGGGAAAATTCAAGTGTTTCAGAAGTAGGAAAGTTGACAAGTTGTTTGGGGTTTGTTTCTGTAGTCTGGGTTCGTCTTTCTTTTGACCCTCCCTTTAGCCTAAAAAAACCGCAATTTTATAAAAAAAAGAGGAAAAAGACGAAAACGAAGCCATGGTGGTTGGGGTGGAGTCACCTGTGACCGTCAGGACCTGAAGGGGGCGAACCGCCCTCCCAGCCCCCCCCATGGTGTTGTCAGGGCCCCCCGACCCACAGTCCGACCCCCCCCTGCCCCCTGCCCGGGCCCCCGCGCTCTGCCCCCTTTGCTGGAGAAACATCCATAGACACGCGGCACAACGCGC
>JAPXFY010004497.1:0-10000 GCA_030674185.1 Monoplex corrugatus | reverse complement strand
TTTTTTCTTCTTTTCTTCTTCTTTTTCCTTCTTTTTCTTCTTCTTTTCTTCTTTTTTTAAAATTCTTCTTTTTTTTTAAATTTTTTTTTCCCCTTTTTTAAATTTTTTTTTTTCTTCTTTTAAAATTTCTTTTTCCCTTTTTTCCCTTTTTTTTTAAATTCTTCTTTTTTTAAATTTTCTTCTTCTTCTTTAAAATTTTTTTTTCCCTTCTTTTAAATTTTTTCTTTTTTAAATTTTTTCCCCTTCTTTTTCCCTTCTTCTTTTTCCCTTTTTCCCTTTTTTCTTCTTCTTCTTCTTTTTTCTTCTTTTTCTTTTTCCCTTCTTCTTCTTCTTCTTCTTCTTTTTAAAATTTTTTTTTCTTCTTCTTTAAATTTCTTTTTCCCCTTTTTCCCCTTTCTTTCTTTCTTTTTTTTTTCTTCTTTTTTTCTTTTTTAATTCCCCCCTTTTTTTTTCCCAAATTTCCCCTTCTTTTTTAAAATTTTTCTTCTTCTTCTTTTTTCCTTCTTCTTCTTCTTCCTTTTTCTTCTTTTCTTTTTCCCCTTCTTCTTCTTTTTCCCTTCTTCTTCTTCTTTTTCTTCTTCTTCCCCTTCTTTTTTTTCTTTCTTTTCTTCTTTTTCCCTTTTTTTTCTTTTCCTTCTTTTTTCTTTTCTTTTCTTAAAATTTTTTTTTTCTTTTTTTTTCTTTTTTTCTTTTTCTTCTTCTTTTTTCTTTTTTCGTTTTCTTTTTTTCTTCTTCTTCTTTTTTCTTCCCTTCTTTTTTCTTTTTCTTCTTCGCAATTCTTCTTCTTCTTTTTCTTCTTCTTTTTTTCGTTTTCTTTCTTCCTTCTTTTTCTTTTTTCCTTTTTTCTTCTTCTTCTTCTTTTTCTTCTTTTTAAATTTCCCTTTCTTCTTCTTTTTCCCTTTTTCTTCTTTTTCTTCTTCTTTCTTTTCTTCTTCTTCTTTCTTTTCTCTTCTTCTTTTTTCTTCCTTCTTTTTTTCTTCTTCTTCTTCTTCTTCTTCTTTTTCTTCTTCTTCTTTTTTAAATTCTGCCCAAACCCCTTTTTGCATCTTTTCCGGGTATCACTCCCCCCTAAAACATCGCTCATTTTGGGTTCCCTAAAGCACCCCCAAAAAGCCCAGCAAAACTGAGTTTATCACGAGAGAAAAGGTTGCGCTTTTACACAAAACTTTTTAAAAAGGGAAAAAATGTGTGCCGCAGCTTACTTTTTTGGAAAATAAATAATTTCGAAAGACTATCCTCCTCCTACCCCACCACCACCCCCCTCCCCTCCCCTTTTTGTGATCATCGGCATTATAAATCGTCAGTTCAGCTCCTCTTTATACGTACGCGTTCCCATGTCATCGGTCGCATCGTAAAAACCCCATTTTCCACATCACCCATTTGTTTAAGGTGAATTTTGAATATTTAATTTTGAGGAATAGTCGGGTAAAACGGGTTGGGGGGAAGAATAATGGCCCCATCCCATGTTTGGGGCCTGTTTCAGGGTACGGGGCCCCCTCGTGGGCATCATCATCATCATCGTCGTCGTCGCCCGTCTTTTTGTCATCATCATCGTCGTCATCATCTTCATCTCATCTCACCAATCATCGCCCGTGGGTCGTTCCCCCCCCCCGCATCATCAATAATCGTCGTCCGTTGTCGTTGTCATCATCATCACACCCAACACCCTTTAAACACATAAATTCATCATCATCATCATAAATCATCATCATAAACATAAACATCATCACATCTTAATCATCACATCGTCGGGGGTCGTCGAAACCTTTCGTAAATCATCAAAATTCGCCCGTCGTCGTTGCCCGTCGTCATCAAAAACACATCAAAACATCATCATCATTATAAATCATCGTCGCGCGCCCGCCCTTTTTCCCGTCGCCGTCGCCGCGCCGTCGTCACCCGTTTTATCTCATTGTCTTTTTTAAAATTGTTGTTTTTCATCACCTTGATGGGCACCCGGCACATCATCATCATATTTGTCACCCGGTGAAGTGTACAGTATTTTAAAAAACCAGCCGGTGGTCCCGAAAAAATTTGCTGAAAGGTGGTCGATCCCCGTGTCTGCCCTTTTTTATGAGCATCACCCCGTCCCCATCACCATCATCATCGTCACCATCCCCGGGTCATCATCATCATCATCACCGTCGTCGTCGTCGTCTTTCATCATCATCATCATAAAGGCCATAAACCCACCCAAAATGATCATCATTCCCAATCATAAACACCTTTAAATTGTTTTTCATTTCGTTATTATCATTCTGGTCGCCATCATCAGAAATCGTCCCTTCATTAACGTTGTCTGACAACACCGTATAAACAAACACCCGGTGTACCTTACACCCCCCTGGTCGGGGGCGGTGGGGAGAAGGCTGGCTACTGTCCGCCCCTCTGCCCCACCTGTTTTCCGCTGGCACTGACGTCACTGTCCCCTGGGCCTCGGCACGTCCCAAAATGTCAACGTCAGGGCCCGGGCCCCTCTCACCCTCACCAGTTTTAGAGAGCAGACCGTCAAAAAGGTCAGACGGGTTTTTTGTTTGGTTTTTTTTACTTGGGTGCGGGTTTGGTTTTTATGTAGAGACCATGGACTCGGGTTTTTGATTTTTTTGAGTTCAACCGCATCTGCAACTTTAAAAAAAATGGCCGTTCGCTGCCCATCTGAAATGTTTCCACATTCTGGGGGCCGTCAGCGTAGGTTTCAAAAGCCCCTTTCCCCCCCCCCCCAAAAAATTTAAAAGACCTTGCCAGGCTTTAGGTTTTGCGCAGTTTGGGGGGCCTGCCAGAAAAAATTTGTTGGAAAATTTTTGGGTGGAGCACATATGGAATAGCCCCCGAGTGAATAAATTCCCTTTTTGAACAAACCCCCAAATTAAACCCAAAAAAAATTGTTTCCCTTTTATCAAATTAATTTGGCGGGTTTTTTATTGGCTGAAAAAAATTTAACACGGGTTTGGGTTTTAGAAATTTTGGGGTTTGCAATAATTTTTTGGGTTTGTGATTTTTTTATTTTAAAAAATATTTTGGGGCTTCCTCTAATCTTATTGTCGAGTTTTACTGTTAACCCAAAGAAAAAGATTGAGGCCGCCGAAAGGGGATTCTAATTTAGAATGTTGAATTTCCATGGACAGAAAAAGAAAACAAACGAGAAGTTTTGTTTTAAAGGCAGACAAAAAACGAAATTGTTTTGGGAAAATTGGGAAAAACAAGCAACATTTTTTTGCCATTTTATGGGGAAAGGAAAAAATTAGCCCCCGGGTCAAAACCCACAAAGCTGGAGGGAAAGAAAAACACCAGGTAACTCAGGAGAAAAAACTGGACGGACTTGCAGGATGGCTGAGGACAGAGAGGGTGGGAAAATGTGGGTTGAGGCAACAAGGGGTAAATGTGTATGGAAAGGGGTTTATCGCCAAAAGCCCTGCGGCAGACACAAGATGATGATGATGATGATATGAAGAAAAGATTATGAAAATGAAGATGATGTTTCCCGGGTTTTTAAAATTTTTTTTGTTTTGTTTTTTTGTTCAGAAAAGTTGGGGTAATTTTAAAAGTGTGTTGTCTCTTTTTACTGGTGTGTGTGTGCTATATGTATGCGGTATGTACTTGCGCGTGCCGCCCTCTTTTGGGACGCGTGGGCCCAGTATTTTCTCCAGCAAGGGGCAGAGCGCGGGCCCGGGGGCAGGGGAAAAGGGGGGGGTCCGGGCTGTGGATCGGGGGCCCCTGACAACACCATGGAGGGGGGGTGGGAGTGGACGGATTTTTGCCCCCTTCAGGTACCTGACTGGTCAGCAGGTGAGCCCACCCCTACACCACCATGACCCTTTGTTTTTCTTTTCTTTTTTCCCCCTTTTTTTTATAAAAATTTTCTAGCTTTTTTGTAGGGTAAGGTAGGGTCAAATGAAAGATCGGGAAACCCCGACAAAAAGAAACAAACCCCAAACAACTTGTCAACCTTTCACTACTTCTGAAAAACTTTAACAACCCTATTTGGGAAAAAAAAGCCAATTCTGCAGTTCCCTTTTTATTCCCCCCCCCTAACCTTTCCCTTAAATGCCAGACAAAAGCCCCCCCTCAACCCTTGAGCACAGAATTATCAGAGTTACTTAAATGGGCCAAACATAGTCCCTGACCAACCCTTGAGCACAGAATTTAAAAAGAGTTACTTAGTGCCAGACATAGCCCTGACCAAGCCCTTGAGCACAAAATTAAAAAGATACTTAGTTTCCAGACATAGTCCCTGACCAACCCCAAACCCCCTTTGGAAAAAAAGAATTATCCGAAATTACTTAGGCCAAAATAGGCCCCCGGGGCCCCCCCCCGGCCTTTAGGAGAAAAAATCAAGTTACTTTTGGGCCCAAAATAGGCCCTGACCCAAATCCTTGAAACAAAATTTTCCAAGTTACTGTGTTCCAGACAAAAAGGGCCCCGACCAAGCCCTTGAGCCCCCAAAAAATTTCCAAGAAAAATTTGTGCCAGACAAAGGCCCCCGGGCCAAGCCCTTGAGCACAAAATTAAACCCGAGTTAAATTAGGGGGCCAGACATAGCCCTGACCCAAAACCCAACCCCCTTTAGCACAAAATTACCAGAATTACTTGTGCCAGACATAGGGGCCCCGACCAAGCCCTTGAGCACAAAATTACCAGAGTACTTAGGGGCCAGCAAAAGGCCCTACCAAGGGCCCCTTTAGCACAAAATTTTCCAAGTTACTTTGGCCAGACCCTAGTCTCTGACCAAGCCCAACCCTTGAAACCCCAAAATTTCCCGAGTTACTTATGCCAGAAAAAAGGCCCCTGACCAAGCCCTTGAGCACAAAAAATTTCCAAGTTGCTTAGTGCCAGACATAGGGCCCCGCCAAAACCCTTGAGCACAAAATTAACCCCGAGTTTCTTTGGGGCCAAACATAGGGCCCGGGCCACACCCTTTTTCACAAAAATTTCCAATCCCTTGGCCAACATAGGCCCTGACCCACCCTTGAGCACAAAATTACCAAGTTTTCTTATGCCAGACATAGGGCCCCGACCAAGTCCCCTTTAGCACAGAATTCCAGAAAATTTTCTTTTGGGGCCAGACCCTAGTCCCGACCACACCCCTTTAGCAAAAAAATTACCAGTACTTAATGCCAAAAAAGGCCCTGGCCCAAAACCCCCCTTTAGCACAAAATTTTCCCACGTGGGTACGTTCTACAAAATTAAACCCGAGTTACTTAGTCCAGACATAGTCCCCCGACCAAGCCCTTTAGCACAAATTTAAAAACGGAATAAAGTTCTACGAGAAACCTGGGGCCCTAAAGAAAAAACGACGTGACATGAGCAGAAAAATAGAGGCAGAGAAAAGGTGGAAAAAACATCAATCCACCATTATAAAAACCCCAACACAGAATTTAAACGGTTTGGGCATCTGACCCCGAATTCAGCCCCACCACTGGGTTTTACAAACTTTTATACAAATTTTATCCCGTCGAAAAATTGCTCTTGGGCTCATTTGCAGATAATTTCACTTCTGATACAATTTTATGTTTCGGTTTCTGAATGTTTGTTTTTCTTGTTTTTTGGTCCGCTTTCCCGGGCCCGTCCCCCCGGAGGAATATCGGGGGTCTTTCAGTATAAATAATCCCCATTTTCTGGAAATTCTACGCTAGAAATTTCCTCTTTTCTGTCACTCTTTGTTTTCTGTCTTCCCCTTTGCTTTTTTTTCCCTTTTCTGCATTTTTTGCTTTCTGGTCTATTCACCTGAAATTTTTCGATAAAAACTTACATATTTCTCTTTGGAAATTTACAAATTGGGGGCAGGGATTAAAATGCATTTTTTTGGGTCTGGGGGAAAAGACTCCGGGAACAATTTTTTGGGAATTTTTGGCCCCTTTTTTAATATATATTTTCTGCCCTAAGTTATTTAAAATTTTTTTTCAGGTATTTTTTTTAAACCCCCGTGCGATACATTGGACGGAGTAGGCAACGCCAAGGCTGTTTTTTAGATTAAGTGCGCCCCATGCCTTGATAAATTACTTTTTTTTCCTTTTTCCTTTTTTTTTTTTTCCCGTTGAAGTATTGTGTGTTTTTAAACATTATAGCCCCAAATATGGCTCCCCCGCATTCAGCTGGCTTTACAAAAAAAAATAACAGTTACAAACAACTTTCAGGCCAGCCTGACAAACCTTGGGGTTTTTTGGGGAGGAAAAAGGGATTTGGGGGGGGGTGGGGCCCCCAAAACACTGATGTTGGGGTGACAGAGACGTGGGGAAAATCCAAAAACTACATCTTTAAAAAGACAGGTGTTTGAAAGTGGGGTGGATGGGTGGGGTTTTTTTATTGTGTGTGTGTTGGTACTGGTGTGTTGTGTATATTGGTGTGTGTACGTGTTGGGGGAAAATGATTCTGGTGTATGTTTTGGGTATGCCTAAATAATAATGTATAATATATAAAAAGTAATTAAAAAATAAAAAATATTTCATGGCTTTGGTGTGGTTGTGTGTGTTTTGTGGTTTTTGTGGGGTGTTGTGTGGGTGGGTGGGGTGTGGGATCCCAGCAGAAAAATTTTCTTCAGGTCGCGTAAAAATAATTTTTGTGATGCCTTTTGTTTATAAGTTGCGTGTGTGTAGTTTTGTGTTGGGAATGTTTGTAACGGTTTAAACTTTGTGTGGTGGTGTTTTGTTTACGGTTTTTGTGGGGGTTTGTTGTGTAACTATGTGGGGTGTGTGTGTGTGGGTTTTGGGGGGTGTGTCAAAGGTGTGGGTGTGTTTTGTGTGTGTGTTGTGTGTTTTCCCCCCCGCAGTAAATTCATTTGAGGTGGCTGAAAAAAAATTTTTGGGTGTGCTTGGGCCCGTGGTGGGGTGTTTTGTGCTTTTTCGCACAACCCCGCGGCGTGCGTCCTCGCTCGCCCTGCATGTGTGTGCATGGGGCGGGGTATGGTGTGGTGTATGTTGGGGGGTTTTGTGGTTTGTTTGTGTGGTTTTTCGTTTTGCGTGGGATGTAAATGTGTGTGATGTGCAGCTGCTCCAAAAGCACCACGCCCCTCAAACCCGTGAGTGAAATTCCCCTGAACCATCAGGTGGGTAAATGTTTAATCCAATAAAATTTACGCCCCCTTCTTTTTTTATGTTTGTGTGGCAGGTAGGAGAAATGTGAAATCAAAAATTTTTTTTCACCCATTCTTTTCCTTTTTGGGCCCTCAATGGGGGACCCTGAAACCAATAATTAAATTTTCAACCAATTTTTTTTTATGTTTTGAAAGGCCCCTTGGGGGACTTTTGAACTCAATAAATTTTTTCACCCAAAACTTTCCTTATGCCATCATTAGGGGGGGACTTTTGAAATCCAAAAAAAATTTTCACCCATTTTTTTCCCTTTTGCCATCATGTAAAGGGGACTGGAAATCAAAAAAAATTTACACCCCTTCTGTCCCCTTTTGCCATCCCGTAGGTAATGAAATGTGAAATCAAAAAACATTTTTCACCCATTTCTTTCCTTATTGGGGGGCCCTCAAGGGAGGTGCTGGGGAAAAACAATAAAATTTACACCCATTTTTTTCCCTTTTGCCATCATGTAGGTGACTGTGGGAAAACAATAAAATTTTTCAAACCCCTTCGTCCTTATTTCCTCCCAAATAGGGAAGTGACTGTGAAATCAATAACATTTTTCACCCTTTTTATTTCTTATGCCATCATATAGTGATTGTGAAATCCATAAAATTTTTCACCCCTTCGTCCTTTTTGCCATCAGTAGGTGATTGGAAATCAATAACATTTTAAACCCATTATTTCCCCCTTTTCCCCTTTATGTAGGTGGGTGTGGGAAAACAAAAAAACAAATTTTCACCCCCTTCTGTCCTTATCCCTTTTGTAGGTGACTGTAAATAATAACTTTACAAACCCATTCGTCCTTATGCCCTCGAGTAGGGGACGAAATCAAAAAAAAAAAATAAAAACCCATTCTTTTCTTTTTTGCCATCAAGTAGGGACTGTGAAAAACAATAAAATTACACCCATTCTTTCCTTTTGCCCGCGAGTAGGTGATTCTGAAATCAAAAAAAACTTTCCCCCATTCTTTTTTTATGCCATCAAGTAGGTTTAAATTTAAATCAGAAAATTTTTCCCCCTATTCTGTTTTTAGCCATCATGTAAAGGGGACCGTGAAAGGAATAAAACAACACTCATTTTTAAGCTTATACCACAAAGGAAAACTTGGGGGGACTTCAAACCCAACCCCACGAGTTCCAACCCCCGCCTAAAAAAAAACAGTGTAAAAAATTTTTGGGCCCGCTTTCCGACTGTTTGAAAGTTCCCGGGCCCTTCCCGTTTTGTTTAGTTTCCTGTGTTGGAAAGATTGAGAAAAACAAATGGTTTCTTTTGTTCAAAAAAATTCATTTAAATTTATTCATTCATTCAATTTATTCATTCATTCATTCATTCATTCATACATTCATTCATTCATTCCCATTCATACATTCATTCATTTATTTATTTATTTATTTTTTTTATTTTTTTATTTATTTTTTTTTATTTATGTAAATTTTTGTTTTGTAAAAGTAAATTTAATTTTTTTAAATTTTTTGTTTATTTTACTTTTTTACTTATCTATTTTTCAATTTTTTTTCATGTATTTTTATATATTTAAACTATTATTTATTTATTTGTTTGTTTAAATTTAACCCTTTTTCGTTTTTACTTTTTTTTATTTGCATGTTTTTTTTGTTTCCTAAAAAAAAAAAAAAAAAAAAAAAAAAAAAAAAAAATTTTTTTATTCATTTTTAAAAAAATTTTTTTTAACATTTACAAATTATCTGTAAAATCTTATTTATGTATTTATTTATTACTTTTTTTTCATTTTTTTGTTAATTTTTTTTCCCTTTTTTGTTTATTTATTTATAATTTTGTTTTTTTCATTTTTTATCTAATTTTTTTAAATTTTTCAATTGAAATTGCATTTTTTGATAAAGGGGGTGTGAAAAGCCAGGCCCCGGGGGTGAAGCATTGATGCTCGGATTTTTTCCTGGGCCCCCCCCGAAAATTTCATAACCCCTAATCAACATTGCTTTTATAATTTTTCTTTTATTAATGTGGACGACTATGACTTTGAATTGCAGAAAATTAAAATCACAGCTTTGCTGGGGGTTTTCCCTAAAGATTGACTGATTAGCTGGGTCCATTGAATTGATTGGTTGAATGATCAAAACAAGAAAGCATGTGTATGTGTGCGGTGTACGTTTTGTGAAAGTGTGTGTGTTGTGTGTGTATTGTGTGTGTGTGTGTTGGGGTGTGGTGTGGGTGGTGTGTTTGCAAAACAAGTTTATTTTGTAAGCTCACCATGTTTGTGTGGGTTTTTTGTGTGTGTCTGTTTGTGTGGGTGTGTGTGTATGTGTAAAGTGGGATATGGGCCCCCCCTGTGTGTGTATGTGTATGTGTGTGCTGCGTGTGTGTGTATGTGGTTTTGTTTTGGGGCATGTATGTGTGGTTCCCCGTTTTGGTATTGGGGGAAAGGTTTTGGCTGGTGTGTGTGTATGTTTTATGTGTCAAGTATTTGTGTCCTGGGTTGGGAAGGAAAGTTGGGGCATGAAAAAATTTTTGTGTGTATTGTTGGGTCCCGTCTGTGGGGTGTATTCAATTTTGTAAAATTTTGTTAAAGTGTGGGTATATATGTTGTTGGGTGTGTGTGTTTTGTGTGTGTGTGCTGTCTGGCCCCCTATGTGTATGTGTAAAAAGTGCATGTGTGTGATGGTTTTTGTGTGTGGTCCGCTCTGTGTGTATTTGTATATTTTGCAAGTGTGTTTGTATATGTGTGTGTCTGTCCTGTTGTAGGGGTATGTGTGCATGTATTTTATGTGTGCATGAAAGTTTGGTATGTGTGGGTATGGGTGTGTGGGTGTGCATGTATGGTTGTGGGGTTTTGCAATTTTTGGGGTGTGTGTGTGCAAGTTTTAAGTGTGTGTGTATATATATATTGGGGTGTGTATGGCCCTTATGTGGGGGTGTGTGTTTTGTGTGTGTTTGTGTGTGTGTGGGGTGGGGGT
>JAPXFY010004496.1:0-12500 GCA_030674185.1 Monoplex corrugatus | reverse complement strand
GTCAGGATCCAAGAGTGTCATTAGCTCACATGCTTAGGTAGGTGAACAGACAATGGAGATCGCTTAATACAATTCTGCTCCAATATGAATGCAAGACATAAAGACATGTAGCAAAAAGGCATGAAAAATCCAAGACATACAAGACAAAGACATCCACAAAGTTACATGGATTCCAAACGACAACAGAACGACTACTGTATCTACCACTTCACTATTGACCCAGGTCACAGTGTCTCGTGTTTGCAGGATGCCTGGTCATATGGGGGTGCAAATGTCTGCAGTAACCACCATCTGTGCACCGCCAAGCTAAAACTCAAGCTCAAAATGAAGGGAACAGTCCTATAGAATTAAATTTCAAAGTCGCAAAACTGAAGATTCTGGAAATCCAAGAGGAATTCCAAGTCTGTATCCAGAACTGGTTTGAAGTCCTGGCTGAACCTGATTTGTGGGACCAGTTGAATGATGCTATTAGAAGACTGGGGAAAGGCATCAAAGAGTATCAGAAATACATAAAGGTGGAATGAATCAGCGACTGCACATAATTATTACTGAAAGGAAATGGGTCTGTACCACTGTATAATGTCAGTATAAAACTTGCCAAGCAAGTCACCAGCATTATTCATTAAAATCTACATTAAATCCAAAGATGAAACGTTCCTGTCAATAGAAAGAAGAAACAGACACGATGGGCAGATCGCTTCTTTGAGGCTCTTATTAAACCTGACCCTGTTACTATTGCCCAGCTTAGAGACCCATTACCGATACTCCACATTGACACAGATGACCTCATAGAAGAAGTATGGAAAGCCATTAAGTTGTCACAGAACAGTAAGTCTCCAAGCATGGATTTCATTAGTGCTAAATGCTCAAGGCATTTGGAAAAAGATAGTCTCTTTGATGCTCTATATTTGCAATGAGGCCTGGAGATCTTGAGTGATCCCAGAAAACTGGAAAGACGGTAGTGTTACTGGCATTCCCAAGAAAGGAAACCACTTTATCTATCTGGTCAGTACAATCAACAATTCAAGGGACATGACTGTTGCATGGGCAAAGCAACTGCAGCATACAACAAGCAATCAAAATCTGGAATAACAAGAAAACCTCTCCTTCTTAACACTATGCGTCTACAATTCCAACGTTCTGTCGATTTTGTTGTACAGCTGTGAAACGTGGCACCTGAAAACAAGCCTGGAGAAGAAGCTTTACCCCTTTGATATAAAATGCCTACACAAGCTCTTGGACATAGAATGGAAAGACTTTGTGACAAACGGTAAAAAAAGTCAAGAAACAAACAGATCCCCGTTAACATTATCATTTGCAAGCATTGGCTGAGTTAGATGGGCCATGCCACTAGACGGGCATCTTCCAGACCTGCCAACCAAGTCCTGAACCAGAACCCAGGTGGACAGTGAAAGAAAGGAAGATCAAAAATGAACTGGCATGATGGCTGACAGAGACATACAACTCGTGTGTAGACACTGGAGTGATCCCCTCAGACTCTGCCAGCTAAAACTGTTGGAGCATTCTTGTTGTCCCATACATTGCATGACACAGGACCACTTAGTTGGATGAGGTTACATGTAAATATCAGAAGGAATTGTGAAGATGTGTTAACAGTGAATGCGAGAGTGTGTGCACCACACTAACCTTACTCTGTGTTCGTGAGAGCAAATGCGAATGTAAATGGTTTACTTGTTAGACACAGTCCTTTTACAAGGGGAGAGGGAGAGGAGAAAGAGTGAGGGTGGAACTCTGACTAATTGACACGCAATGAATGTACAGCACACAGGTATTCCGCAACATGGACACCCATATCACAGTCATATCAAACTTCATGTGTGGTGATGTCCACCCTGGTACAGATCTATGAGTGCTGCAGTCACTTGTTCATAACAGAGAAGTTTTCTGAAGTGTGGTTTGGCTGCCAACACGTGTGACCTTTATAATGGATGCTGAGAGGAATCTGTTCTTACCAGCCATGGTATCTGAGTTGACTATGAGTTTTGGCTGATGATGAAACTGGTCTTAATGTTGCTGTTTGCTTGTTGTTGTTGTAATTTTTGTTGTTTCGTTTTCATTTGAAGATTATCCATTTCATGTTCAGCCACTGACATATGACGTGTTTATTGTGACCATGTCTGCACTGGGCACTGTCCTCATAAGTCTTTTTATTGGCTCCTACATTTTCTTATTCAATAGTTTTCACATATATCTTTCCCAAAACAAAATTCAATAGTTTTCACTCTCTTTCCCTCTCTCACAGAGAGAGGAAAAGAGAGTGAAAATGGTAGGGAGAGAGAGATGGAGAGACAGAGAGAGAGAGTGAGACAGAGCAAGAGAAAGAGAGAGAGAGAGCTCAGTGGCGGATAGTGATAAAAAAAGCTATGCAGGATACGGACAAATATAACAATAATATACTAACATCTTATTAAATTCGCAAGCAAATAAAAGAACAAATAAATAAAGACACAGTAATGAACAGATGGGAGTGAACATAAAAAAATGATATGCTGAAATGGTTCAAACACTGTTTTGGATAAGGCAGTGTACCTGATCTCAATATTTCACGTATAAATATCTCTATATGCAAAAAAAGCAAAACTCAACCATATCATGGCACTGTATTTTTTTCAGCACAGTCACGCTTCTCAAATTAAGAGACAGAAAATTTCATTGCTAATAAACATCAAACATGTAAAAAATGTGTATACTATTACATAAAGAAAATGTACATATTTGTAGATACAATTCATAACAAAATCGTACATATTCTCATGTTTCTTTACATAAACATACATGTACACAGTCTCATATTTAGCTATATAAGCATACCTACCTTTATATACATATCAGTAGATACAGGTCTATAAGCACATTTATTACTGTTTCCATATTCAGTTATGCAATTATACCCTTACGTATTCCTAGTTTTCATTAAACAAACATTGTTGTACATGTTCTCAGATTTAATCATCAAAAATATTTCTAGATACAGTTACGTAACCAAAACTGTATGTGTTTTAGATGCTGTTACGTTAACATGATTTTTTTTTACATATTACGATCTATTTAGTTAAGCATAACTATGAATTCCAATGTCTTAAAGGAGAAACGTCAAGATCGGTGGTGCCTGTAATAAAACAAAAACAAAAATAAGAAACTAATGAGGGCTGCATAGTTTCATTTTAGCGTGTGAAGAGAACTCTGAATGTTTGCAACTTAAAGTGTTAAATAATGTTAATGTATTGAACTGCATTGTATTGCATTATACAGTATCGTATCGTATTATATTATACTGTATTGTGCTGTTGTGTTGCAATGTATTGTGCTGTATTGTATTGTATTGTATCGTGTTGTCGTGTCGTGTCGTGTCGTGTCCGATCGTATCGTATCGTATTGTATTGTATTGTATTGTATTGTATTGTATATCAAAGACAAAGTCTGAAGACACGTAGTCCAAGTATTTTAAACTGTTTGGGTTTTGATCCATTTCAAGTGTGGTTCTTATCTCACTGATTATGCCTTTTATTTTCTAATCATATCATTTCGTCTTCTCAACAATCATAACTAACCCAGAAACTTTTCAAGTGCTCATGTTCATTGTGAGTTCAAAAGCTGGATTGTTTCCTTTGTTCATAAGTTTCGTGGTGTCAGCAAATTGAGACATTTTATTTACTTCTACAGTAGTGATTTCATACCAGTATCGCAATTTACTTACTGAAAAAATGAAGAGGTAGGGCGATGCAGGATCTCCCTGTCAACAACCTCTTGATATTTTGAATCAGGACAATCACTGCCACCGTTTACTTCCATAGATTTGATTTCATTGTATAAAGTCATCATCTTACGACATATATCTTTCCCAAAACAAAATGATTTAAAGACCCTAAGCATGAATTTCCAACTTTAAGTACTGATCATCATGCCTAGTAGCTTTCTGATGATCAGGTTATCTGCAAGATTTATGTTCTCCTGTAACAAACACAGCATATTTAGACACTGGTGTTCGTCATTTCACAGTGAATACAAGATCCTCAGCAATATGTATTCAGAAATTGGTATTCAGAAATTGGTATTCATTCATTCGCGATGAATACATTGTCTTCATATGATCATGTGTTGATGTGAACTCTTTCACGTTGAATGCTATATGTAATGAAATTAATTAGCTTCTTTTCACATTAGATACAGAGTCTGTGGGTACTGATGTTTATTCATCACGTTAAGCAAAGAATGTTCAATTGTTTCATTCACAGCCAATTCAAAGTCGTTCATTCACATAATGGCTTTTTCACTTTGAGTGACATTAGACAACAAACAAACAAACAAACAAGCAAAACCAAAACAATGTACAAAATGTGGAGAGGAAGAGACAGATTGTGTGTATAAGGTAAAAAAAAGTACAGTATTCAAGGTATTCATTTACAGAATATTCTCTTTCTTATCTACAGTATTCACCTAATTATGTCTATTCTTTAACAAGAAATACGAAAATCTTCAGCTATTAATATACATGTCATATTGATTGTTATTCATATCAAATAGGGAATCTTTAACTGTCGATGCTCGTCCTTTAACAAAGAAGCACATAATCTTCGGAATGTATGTTAATTTTTACTATACGTACAAAATCTTCAGGCATTAACGTTAATTTGTTTAAAATAAGTACAGAATCTTCAGGAATTAACGTTAGTTTGTTTAAAATGTACACAATCTTTAGGAATTAACGTTAGTTTGTTTAAAATAAGTACAAAAACTTTAGGCATTATCGTTAATTTCTTTACAATTAATACGGAATCTTCAGACATTAAAGTTAAGTTGTTTATAAGTCAATATTCTTCAGATGTTAGTGTCCATTAAATTACAGTAAATAGAGAATCTTCAGCCTTCGATGTAAATTCTTCTGCATTAATACAATATCCTCAGAGGTGGATGTCCTCTCATGATGAATACAAACTCCTTTTCAGGCATTTTCGTATGTTCTTTCCTTTGATGCAGCAGCTGATGATGGCTGCTGCAAGGGAATCTCGTAGGCTCCGTCCATGTCTAGGGACAAACAGAGAGGCTGAGGTGAAAACGTTTTATTTAACTTGGACTAAGTAAGATAACATGATTTTGTCTAATTCAAAGCAATACTAGAACTCAATACACACACACACACACACACACACACACACACACACACACACACACACACACACACACACACACACACACACACACACACACACACACACAAACACACACACACACACACACTCACACACACACACACGTCTCTCTCTCTCTCTCTCTCTCCCTCTCTCTCTCTCACTCTCTCTCTCTTCCTCCATCTCTCTCGTTCCTGCTCATTTACTTTATTCTCTGTTTTCCTCTGTGTTCATATAGTGTGTGTGTGTGTGTGTGTGTAATGTTTACACATGAGAT
The DNA here is from genome assembly GCA_030674185.1 of Monoplex corrugatus. Lineage (NCBI taxonomy): Eukaryota > Metazoa > Mollusca > Gastropoda > Littorinimorpha > Ranellidae > Monoplex > Monoplex corrugatus. The sequence continues at coordinate 7,073 of JAPXFY010004496.1, read as the reverse complement.
GAAAATACACAATGGAAGACCACAATGCTAAACTAACAATCGTTAGCAATAATTCCTGGTTGATATTTTTTTTTTTTCGATTTTGCAAGTTTTGATCCTGTTTGCTCATGTAACTGATTTTGAATCCCTGTCGTGTAAGTTGTTTGATTGCTGCGTACTGGATGGAGGGAATGCTATTTGTATTCTATGCCTCTCCATCACACAGCGTACCTCGTATCATCAGAAGTGTTGCTCTCTGTCTGTCTGTCTCTGTCTCTCTGTCTCTCTGTCTGTCTCTCTCTCTCTCTCTCTTTCACTCTTTCTCTTTCACTCATTCTCTCTCTCTCTCTCTGTCTCTCTTTCTCTCTGTCTCTCTGTCTCTTTCTGTCTCTCTCTTTCTCTCTCTCTCTTTCTCCCTGTCTCTATATATGTATATCTCTTTCTCTTTCTCTCTCCCTCTCCATCTCTCTCTTTCTCTGTCTCTCTCTCATCTCTCTCTAGTGGTCTCTCTCTATGTCTCTTTCTCTCTCTCTCTTTCTCTCTTTCCATATCTCTCTCTTTCTTTCTTTCTCTCTCTCTCTATCTGCCTCTCTCTCTCTCTCTCCTTCTCTCTCTCTCTCTCTCTCTCTCTCTCTCTCTCTCTCTCTCTCTCTCTCTCTCTCTCCTTTCTCTCTGTGTTCGACTTGTGCATAGTCTGATTAGTCCGTCTTTGTGGGGCCCTTGACCTTCTTCAAAACTTAAGGAAGGGAAAGCAGCAAGGGAGAGAAGATGGGCACCACTCTCATAATGCGGGCACAGAGAAAAGTTAAGGACTGTACTGCTTCACTACCTTACGACTTCAGTTTGTTGGAAGAATCTTTACCTTACCTTGACCTCTGTACTGTCTGTTTTCTTGTATATTTGTATGCTATGTTTGTTTTGCCTCGTCAGCAGCTTCTTTTATCATTTATGTTACAAAATTATTACTGCGCTTAAAATTTACACTTAAAATCATGTCTTGTATTACATGCTGTGGTTATGTCTATTTTAAAATAAGTGTTTTTTACGTCTGTTTTTCAAAAACAAAAGCTTGTTTCCATCACCAGGTCCTGACAACGAGTTGGTGAAGACTCCCAGGTTTGAACAGATACACAGAAAGAAATCATTAATGAAAAAGAAGCAAAATGAAAAAGCAAAATGAAGAAAAAAACAACAACAAAGAAATATAAAAGAGCACGTCCTCTGGTAAATGCTTTATAATTCACTAGCAGCACTGTGTCAAATTTGATCTGTGTTATTGCTTGGCCATTCTATTCAATACAAAAATAAACATACGTCTAAACACACAATGTATAAATCAAACAGAAATTATATAAATAAATCAAACAGAAAAGAACAGACAGACAAGAAGACAGAAAACAGACAGAAATGTTACTTGTACGTTCTTCATATTTTGTTCATAAAAAGGGAAAATCGCTGAGGAGGGATTAGTTGGTTCTGTGAATTCTTTGTCTTTGTCTTTGTCCTTCTTTCTGCCTTTGTTTCTGTGTACGAAACTGCTAAATGTCCTTGAAAAACCAAGTTCTTATATTTCTTTGTTTTTCTTTGTTTTTCTGTCTTTTCGGTGACTTACTAAATTCTTTCTTTCTGTTGAACTTGTACATTTTCTACAAAACAGAAGAACACTTAAGAAAATGAAACTTCAAAGTAAAGCTTCACATTCAAAAACATTTATTTTATTCAATGCTGTATTCAAACACTGCAAACACTGCCCCATTAGTATTTCATAGGTGTTCATATTCAGAAAGATATATACCAACACTTCACAGACTGTTCTAAGATACATGTTTAAAGCTTTATGATTGAGGCTGGCTGGTTTAGTTGGTTGAGAATAAAGTCCAAGATTTGATATCCTCAGTTTTAAACTAAGCCTACGACATAACAGCAGAGATTTTCGTTGGACTCCTTAATGTATCAGTCACTCTGGTGGTGTCAGCTTTCCGCTCCCCCCACCCAGCCACACACTCATATTTCAAGGCACTGTCAGGACATAGGGTTTTGTGCAGGTTTAGGTAATCTGCCAAATACCTGTTGGCAGAACTGGTCGAAGCACAAATAGATTTGTTGCATTTTCAGGTTTCACTCAGATTTCTTAAGAACTGATATACCTTAGGATATAACCTTGAAAGAAATCCTGTTTGAACTTTCTGTATCTAAAATACTCATCTTTTCCACATACAGCGAATTTACTGATGCCTTTTATTGTCTTGCGGAATGATTCGTGGTGCCCTATTCTTAAACAACATGGTAAAGCTTTATGCGAAAAGCAGGTTGCAATGATGTTGATAGTTTAAGTCACACAGTTAACGTGATTTTTGTTTCAATGTGTGTGTGTGTGTGTGTGTGTGTGTGTGTGTGTGTGTGTGTGTGTGTGTGTGTGTGCGTGTGTATGTGTGTGTGGTTTAATGAACATTTTTCTTTTAACAACTATTGGCAGTGTGTGTGTGTGTGTGTGTGTGTGTGTGTGTGTGTGTGTGTGTGTGTGTGTGTGTGTGTGTGTGTGTGTGTGTGTGTGTGTGTGTGTGTGTGGTTTAATGAATATTTTTCTTTTAACAACTATTGGCACAAACATCTGTTTTGGACCAATACATTTATGAATTGAAAATAACTTAGCTTTACCGCAGTAGCGTGAAATACATTTGGATTGATACATTAATGAACAGATAGCACCTTTGTCATTTTTTGTTTCAAGTACATTTGGATTGATACATTTATGAATAAAATGGAACTCTACCACTATTGGGTGAAATACATTTGGATTGATACATTTATGAACAGAAGGTAAATTTACCACCATTGTGTGAAGTACACCTGGATTGATACATTTATGTAGAGAAAAAAACCCATTATGACTACTGTGTGAAATACATTTGGATTGATACATTTATGAACAGAAAGTAACTTTACTACTATTGTGTGAAGTACATTTGGATTGATTCATTTATGAACAGAAAGTAACTTTACCACTATTGTGTGAAGTACATTTGGATTGATTCATTTATGAACAGAAAGTAACTTTACCGGTATTGCGTGAAGCATGATAACTCGCTGGGTTGTTTGATCCTGTGGCCATAACATCATACACAGACTTCTGCCCCATGTCACTCTGCTTCAGTTCAGCATAAGGACCTGCTTCTGTAAAACAACAAAGACAAGCATCTGTAAGACAACAAAGACAGGCATCTGTAAAACAACAAAGACTGCAATCTGTAAAACAACAAAGACAGGCATCTGTAAGACAACAAGCACAGGCATCTGTTAAACAACAAAGACTGCAATCTGTAAAACAACAAAGACAAGCATCTGTAAGACAACAAGCACAGGCATCTGTTAAACAACAAAGACTGCAATCGTAAAACAGCATAGACAGGCATCTGTAAGTCAACAAGCACAGGCATCTGTAAAACAACAAAGACTGCAATATGTAAAACAACAAAGACAGGCATCTGTAAGACAACAAGCACAGGCATCTGTAAAACAACAAAGATAGGCATCTGTAAAACAACAAAGACAGGCATGTGTAAGACAACAAAGATGAGCATCTGTAAAACAAAGACAGCCATCTGTAAGATAATGAACACAGGCATCTTTAGAACAACAAAGACTGCCCTCTGTAAAACAACAAAGATAGGCACATGTAAGACAACAAACACAGGCATGTGTAAAATAACAAAGTCAGCCATCTGCAAGACAACAAACACAGGCATGTGTAAAATAACAAAGTCAGCCATCTACAAGACAACAAAGACAGGCATGTGTAAAACAACAAAGACAGGCATCTGTGAGACAACAGAGATAGGCATGTGTAAAACAACAAAGACAGCCATCTGTAAAACAACAAAGACAGCCATTTATAAGACAACAAAGATAGGCATGTGTAAAACAACAAAGACGGGCATCTGTGAGACAACAAAGATAGGCATGTGTAAAACAACAAAGACAGCCATCTATAAGAGAACAAAGACAGGCATTTGTAAAACAACAAAGACAGCCATCTGTAAGACAACAAAGATAGGCATCTGTAAAACAACAAAGACAGGTATCTGTAAAACAACAAAGACAGGCATTTGTAAAACAACAAAGACAGGATTTGTAAAGCAACAAAGACAGCCATCTGTAAAACAACAAAGACAGCCATCTGTAAAACAACAAAGACAGTCATCTGTAAAACAACAAAGACAGCCATCTGTAAAACAACAAAGACAGGCATTTTAAAAAAAAACAAAGACAGGCATCTGTAGAACAACAAAGACAGGCATCTGTAAGACAACAAAGACAGGCATCTGTAAAACAACAAAGACAGGCATCTGAAAGACAACAAAGATAAGCATCTGTAAATCAACAAAGAGAGGCATCTGTAAGACACCGAACACATGCATCTGTAAAACAATAATGACAGTATCTGGAAGACAACAAACACATGCATCTGTAAAACAACAAGGACAGGCATCTGTAAGACAACAACCACAGACATATGTAAAACAAAAAGACAAACATATGTAATACAACAAACAGAGGCATCTGTATAAAACAACAAACACAGGCATCTGTATAAAACAACAAAGACAGGTATCTGTATAAAACAACAAAGACAGGCATCTGTATAAAACAACAAACACAGGCATCTGTATAAAACAACAAAGACAGGTATCTTTATAAAACAACAAAGACAGGCATATGTATAAAACAACAAACACAGACATCTGTATGAAACAACAAAGACAGGCATCTGTATAAAACAACAAACACAGGCATCTGTATAAAACTACAAACACAGGTATCTGTTATAACACAACAACACAGGCATCTGTATAAAACTACAAACACAGGTATCTGTATAAAACAACAAACACAGGCATCTGTATAAAACAACAAAGACAGACATCTGTATAAAACAACAAACACAGGCATCTGTATAAAACAACAAAGACAGGCATCTGTATAAAACAACAAAGACAGGCATCTGTATAAAACAACAAAGACAGGTATCTGTATAAAACAACAAACACAGACATCTGTATAAAACAACAAACACAGGCATCTGTATAAAACAACAAAGACAGGCATCTGTATAAAACAACAAAGACAGGCATTTGTATAAAACAACAAAGACAGGCATCTGTATAAAACAACAAACACAGACATCTGTATAAAACAACAAACACAGACATCTGTATAAAACAACAAACACAGACATCTGTATAAAACAACAAAGACAGGTATCTGTATAAAACAACAAAGACAGGCATCTGTATAAAACATCAAACACAGGCATCTGTATAAAACAACAAACACAGGCATATGTATAAAACAACAAAGACAGGCATCTGCATAAAACAACAAAGACAGGCATCTGTATAAAACAACAAAGACAGGCATCTGTATAAAACAACAAAGACAGGCATCTGTATAAAACAACAAAGACAGGCATCTGTATAAAACAACAAACACAGGCATCTGTGTAAAACAACAAACACAGGCATATGTATAAAACAACAAACACAGGCATCTGTATAAAACAACAAACACAGGCATCTGTATAAAACAACAAAGACAGGTATCTGTATAAAACAACAAACACAGGCATCTGTATAAAACAACAAACACAGGCGTCTGTGTAAAACATCAAACACAGGCATCTGTATAAAACAACAAAAAACAGACAATCTGTATAAAACAACAAAGACAGGCATCTGTATAAAACAACAAACACAGGCATCTGTATAAAACAACAAACACAGGCGTCTGTGTAAAACATCAAACACAGGCATCTGTATAAAACAACAAACACAGGCATCTGTATAAAACAACAAACACAGGCGTCTGTGTAAAACATCAAACACAGGCATCTGTATAAAACAACAAAAAACAGACAATCTGTAAAATAGTCAATACTGGCAGCTGTAAAACAATCAAGACTATCAGCTGTAAGACAATAAAGATTGGAAGCTGTAAAACAATCAAGACTGGCAGCTGTAAAACAATTAAGATTGGCATCTGTAAGACAACAAAGATAGGCATGTGTAAAACAACAAAGACAGGGATCTGTAAGACAACAAAGATAAGCATCTGTAAAACAATAAAGACATCTGTCTATAAGACAACCAACACATGGATCTGTAAAACAACAAAGACAGTATCTGGAAGACAACAAACACACGCATCTGTAAAACAACAGAAACAGGCAGCTGTAAAACAATCAAGATTGGCAGCTGTAAAACAATCAAGATTGGCAGCTGTAAAACAATCAAGATTGGCAGCTGTAAAACAATCAAGATTGACAGCTGTAAAACAATCAAGATTGGCAGCTGTAAAACAATCAAGATTGGCAGCTGTAAAACAATCAAGATTGGCAGCTGTAAAACAATCAAGATTGACAGCTGTAAAACAATCAAGATTGGCAGCTGTAAAACAATCAAGATTGGCAGCTGTAAAACAATCAAGATTGGCATCTGTAAAACAACAAATACAGGCAGCTGTAAAACAATCAAGATTGGCAGCTGTAAAATAATCAAGATTGGCAGCTGTAAAACACCCACGATTGGCAACTGTAAAAGAATCAAGATTGGCAGCTGTAAAAGAATCAAGATTGGCAGCTGTAAAACAATCGAGATTGGCATCTGTAAACATAATTATGTATGTATCTGTGAAACTGTCATGACCTGCCTCTATAAAAACAAGGACCTATATGTGTAAAACAATAAGAGCATACATCTGTAAAAACAGGGACATGTATGTGTAAAACATAAAGGACCTATATTTCTATAATGATATGGACCTGCATCGGTAAAACATTAATGTCCTGTCTGTAAAAAATAAGAGCCTATATCTGTAAAAACAGGGACCTGTAGGTGTAACACAATAAGGACATCTATTTCCAAAATAGTTTAGACCTGCATCAGTAAAACATTAATGCCCTGTATTTATAAAACAATACGAGCACATATCTGTAAAACCAGGGACCTATATGTGTAAAACATTTCCTAAATAGTACAGACCTGCATCAGTAAAACATTAATGTCCTGTATCTGTAAAATAGTCAGGTCTTGTATCTG